>JARHVA010008286.1:300000-450000 GCA_037957365.1 Torreya grandis
CTTAAAATATATGGAATGAAGAGAGTTAGATTTTTTGACATTCAAATTTTTCACAAAAAGGGGAATAAATTGTATTCCATGTAGGTCGATTTCAACAAAAGCCACAAAAGAAGTCAATGATAGCTAAAGATTTATTGGACCAATTAGTGGATTCTTTTCATATGTTTTTCCAAGACTTACTTCAAGGTAGATATATATGGTGGATGAGGAAATGTTCAACATCTTCCTACATCTTTCACTAAATAATTTATGAGGTGATGTATCAATGCACAACTAGTAGATATGGAATATGCAACCAATTTCCTAGCCAAAATTCAATAGAATATGAAGAACTAATTTTCATGATGTGACCATTTCCAAGTTTAATAACTTTGATATGTAAAAAACATGTATCTTGTTAACTCAAAAAAAAATGCTTTGGGTCCCTATCTATAGATTAGGTAAATCACATCAATAAAGAATTCATGATGCACTCAAATCAAATAATTTATACAAGATAAATGTATTACACACATAAATGAATGTATGTGCAGTACCCTAACTAATGTCTTAATTTCATTCATGACAAGTTAGAATACTAAAAAAACATTTGTGCCAAGGATAATGACAAAAAGAAAAGTATTTATTGATAGAATAATAGATTTGTCAATGGCAGGGATTATCACACATGTTTATGGTGCATGTGGATATGAACATTGTCTTTACCATATGTTCTTGGAGGGTGTAACTTTATTATCACCTCATTCAACAAGTGCTTTAAGGATGTGCAAACAAAAATTTTAGATACTTATGGATATTTACTATATAAACTTGGATCTTCAAAATATCCTTTGTATGATGCACTTTTGTCTAATAACTGCAACCCTAAATGCAAGAAATACATTAATGAAGCACACTCAATTGGTGCCTTCAATAAATTTCCTTCTAGGTTATACCTTCAGCTACACAACTATTATAGGGACAATAAGAACATGTACTTCCTTCACATTTTTTATTTGAAAATTATGTTTTAAAAAAATACATATATAATGTTTCATTCTTATATCTTCCATTCCCAAAATAATTCATTTATAAATTATGATTATTCTTAAAAATTAGTATAACCACTCCCCTTTGTGTTCTTATGTGTCCCTCAAGTGATACATTTATATTAACCTTTTTAAATTTTGAATAGAATATTTATACCAAATTTGGTCTACTACTCTAGCAAAGTTTTTACATATGTAGTATCCCTTGAATACCATAAAACATGTATTCATGACACATCAGCTTCATTTATTTTTTCTAGGTGTGTCTTAAGAAAACAAATTGGTTTATTCCTTGTATATTATCAAAAAATGTTTTAGTAGTAACATAATCATTTTCATTAAAAGTAGGGTATCGTTTGAGAGATAAACATATAAAAAAAATAAAGGTGTTATTTTAAGAACATATTATATTTTTTAATATACATGGTATAATAACAAGGTATCACTTGTGAGATACCAATGATTACAAAGTATATAGTTTCATTGTCATATATTTTGTGTGATAATTATCAGAAGATTAATAAAAAATTATTTGGTTTGATATAATTAAGAAGTCCAATAAAAATGACTACATGTGGCATGTTATAATACCCTTTACACAATACTTATCCTCCCTTTTGGGTTTTTTTTTAAGTAGCATACTATCCTACTTCCCTTTTAGGTTTTTAATAGACTAGCTTGACTGGGAACCCATCCTTTATGGGTTTTCAACCAACTTGGCACCGTTTTTAATGATTATGGTTATCTTAAACAACTATAATATTTTATTAAACTATAACACTTGAACTGTGCATTTACCTACTGCAAAGGTGGTGCCAAAGCTTGGGTAAGTGGTTGAGTAGATTTTGGTTGCTCATACTACACCTTTGTATTTAAATTTATATTCTATAAAATTAATTAGAGATCCTATGGTGGAATTAACTTAGGCTATTCTATGATTTATGCAATAGCTAGTTCAACCTATAAGAGATCATGATTGAGAATTTTATAATTATCAAGTAGTTTTTGCACCATGGTAAGCAAAATGCATTATGGAATTTGAATTAAAATCATATTTTTCACATCTTCTTCCTCTGTGATGGTAAGGAAGTCTCTGGTATTTGATAGCTTAAGTTGGATGTTTGACATAATATCATCTAACCTATCTATAATCCTTTGAGATTGAATAGTTGTAAATGTGTTGTACATTATCTCATTCTACAAGACTTAGAGCTTCTTCATCATTATATATCTAGAGTCTAATAAATGTTAAAGTTCACCAGTCATTGTTTCTCCAATAGCCATTTGATCACTCATTAAATCTTTATCTTTATCCACCATTACAAAATTTGGGTTTACAGAATCAAATGATTTGTTAAGGTGTTTTCTTCAATCAAACATTCTTTGGTCTATCTACTTATCCTAATATATGGTAGTATCTGGGATATATACATATTCCTCCATTAGTTTGAAAATGGCTTCTATTTTAGTGTGGATAGCCTTCCCTTAGGTGCATAGTGTGAGTAGTTATTTTATGCTCACCCGATCCTTTGTTAGCTTATTTAGTAATTTTAATGATTTGTTTATCCATAGACATTACCTAATCACCAAGGACTTTCATAACTAGAGTAGGACAAGTATCATTTATGAGCTACCAAGTCTTAGCCATTTGATTTTATAATTCTATTTTTTCCTCATGGAACTGATTAAATTTTTGTTCCAAGTATGAAGCCTTTTGTGCAATGGATTCTATGAATGCATCTAATCCTTAAATTTTCTAGACAATGGTAGTTTTAAAACATTGAAATATGTCTCCATAGAAGTGGGAGAAAGTATAGTGGATGTGGCTATGATTGTGGTACAAGATGGCATAAATTGAGCTAATGAAAGCAAAAAAGTGGTACAATGAGATAATGTGGTAGGGACATCCCATAACCATCAGGTAGAGGGCTAATAATTTGAGAGTGAAGTATCCTCTGGTATACCTAATTAGGTCACATCCTTATGGGATGTTGTACATTTTGTGCCTTTTGTTATATTTTCTTTTATTATACAACTTGTTCTCATACACCTTGATTTGAATACAATTATAAAACTTATTTAAATATGATTGCTACCCCAAATATTGGATGACATACCATGGAATTTGAGGGTGCAACCTAATCAAAGATAGATACTCAATCCACCATGTGTTAAACTATCATAGTTCCTCATAATATTGTCCTATCTTTGTCTATGTGATGCTTTCAAGGGTAGTAGCAAGCAAAAAGTGCATAGTAAAATTTAATAGGCCTATCAGGGACTTCCATTATGTGAATCATAATAATAGAACTAGAAATTGATATTGTAAAATTTTTGAGCTACTTAAATGTAACTTCTCAATATTATTGGTAAGTTCAGATGTGAGAAACTTGGGATAATTAAAATTATCATTCAGGTGTATCATGCAATAGAAAATGTCAATTACTCTTTTTGTTTCCTATTTTGATTTCTTCATTGTCTACCAAAACCTCTTTATTATACACTCTATTATAATGTTCAGACCAGGTCAAAGTTATAATTATCTCAAAAAATTAAATGAATTGGTAGTGTGGTGGAATTTATGGTAATAATATTTTTTCACAATTTAAGAGGCATGTGACTCTCTCATGGATCTTGATCATTGATCAAGATGGTGATATATTAGAACAAATGAATATCCCCCCAGTTGTATCTACTTAGAAAGGTAATCATGACCTCATCTAGTTACTTGAATGTAACTTGATTAGCCTCTCCACATCAAAACACTTAAGTGAATGTTGAAGTTCAAAATCTCGACTTGTGCATGTGGTTGTGTTGTTAGGGATAAAAGAGTAACTTCATCCATTTATACAAAGTCTAAGGGATCCAAGTCATTGTATTTATTTTGGTGAATACCTAGCCCAATCCTAATTTCTTCCTTTTGTGCTTTTGTGAGTGAGATCAACAATTGGCTCCTATCTATGACTACACCTATAATCTATGTTATTTGATTGATTTATTCTACCAAAATCTAGGTCTTAATTTATTTGCATGGAAGTATATAAATATTAGATAGTATAATATTCTTGTTGGCCAAAGTTTGTAATGTTTTGGAATTATTCATCCCCTTCATTTTATAGTTTTTATGACGTAGTTTTCTCTTTCTAACCTATTTAAATGTATTGAATGCCTATGCATGAGTGATCTTCCTCATATTTAAATCCACTGACTACCTACACATGATTTCTCTTCCTCTTCTTGATATTTTATATACATTGAAGGGTGTTGAAAGACCTTCAATGTAAAAAATTTCTAAGTGCTCAGGGATGGGGCTAAGTCTTGTGGCAAGGGCCAAAGATGAAATTGGTTTACTAAATACTTCATGCATTAGTCCACTTATTAGTAGACTTATAGACTTTGAGTTTAAGGGACTATCTTGTTGAGGCATGGGTAGAGGGTAGTCAAATGGTTCCATATGTCTTGGTAACATAAGTTAAGTCAAAGGATCAATCAGTTTGAAGTCCCATAAGGGTGCCATTTATCCTAGTAAGGTGGTTGGTGTCCTTGAGGAATTCGTCAAAGATCCTGATGAGTCAAAATAATTTGAAATATAAATTATTATTGGAGAAAATAATCTCTACTCCACTTAAGTAGGAATAAGTATAAATTATTTTAAATGATCTATGCTCAAATAGTTTGAAATAGTCCTATTTATTTTTAATATAGTAAACAAATCTTATTGAAATTTTTCTCGAGCCCACTTAATTGTGTATAATCCTAAGTTATTCAAAAAAAACCCTTTTATTAAAAATGATATTTTCCCAAATGGTTTGAAATATTCTAATTTGTTTGAATTATATGAAATATTCTAATTTATTTGAAATATAGAAAAAGTATTTCTTGAGAAAATATTCTCCACTCCACTTTAGTGGGTATAACTCCAAATTATTCGAAATAGTCCAATTTATTCAAAATGATCTATATCCAAATGGTTTGAAATAATCCAATTTATTTACAATATAGAAAAATTATTTTTAGATAAAATATTCTCCACTCCACTTTAATTGGTATAAAGTCTAAATGGTTAGAAATATTTTAATTTATTCAAAATGATAAATGCCGAAATGGTTTGAAACAATCCATTTTTATGGATTATAGAAAAATAATTTGGAGAAAAATTTCTCCACTTCACTTTAGTGAGTATAAGTCAAAATTATTCAAAATAGTCCTTTATGTATCTAAGGTTATATAAATAATATATCAATGACTCTCATGTATGTGTATTATGAAAAAGGAAGTGATAACATGTGTTAGACTAAATTGTAAAGTGAATTAACTCTCATTAATAACTTGGTATGATGTCCCATCAAATGCTCTGATCATTTTGGTCGAAGGGATAAATAATCATGCATATATCCAAAATGTTTATGTAATGTCATGGTACATATGTTATCAATATAAACATTATAAACCATAACACTATGTATATGTTGATGATTGAGGTATACTCTAATAAATAATGAATAAATATCTGAATCATCATTTACAATTTTGCTATCATCAAATGTACTAAAAGAAGTATCTGGATCATAGGAGGTATAAAACATGTAAGTGTGCCAATAATCCCATATAATGTATGAACATCATAAGGTGTGGGAGGATGTGCATGATATGTCATTTAAAATTCTCTATTTTTATTAGAATGATATTGCAATGGATCATTAAACATATTTTGGTTTTCATGGTCACCAGGTTGTGACCTTATATCATTTGGAGGATCATCAAAGGTAAGATGTTAATTTTCAATAAAGTCTTGGATCTTGTGTTTTAAGGTATAAAATATTTTTATATAATGCCTAAAACCTTGGTGATATTCAAAATATGAATTAACATCATATCATTTTGGTATAAGTCAACTCATGTCAACCTCTTTAGGAGGAGCAAGAGATATGAAATGACACTACACAATCTTATCAAATAATGAAGCCAGAGACTCGATTTTTCAAGAAAATTACCTCTTAGATTTAATGTATAATATAAGATTATTAGGCTATTATAACACTCCATTAGCCTTTGTGGTTGTTTTCTTTTTAGGCTATGTAAGTTTTACCTTATAGCTTAGTTTGATATGTAACTTGGTAGTAGATATGGTCAATGTGTTTGATAAATATTAAATATATTTATATGAAATAATTATTTAATTTTACAATCAAAGACAATATGGCATAAGTCATTCAAATATTTAAACTTCTTAAATACAATAGACTCATGTAATGGTGTAAGAAAAAAATTGTTTAAATATATATTGAAGCTCTTCATCTACCACTGGATTTCTCATTATGGCCTACATTATTTTGTACCACAAAACATATTTGTTAATAGGTTCATTATTTCATTGTTTCATCTTAGAAATTTGTACATATGACATAATTTTTGTGATGTTTATAGATAAATGTGCTATAAACTGATCCACTTGAAGTTTGAATGTGGTAAATCATAAAACCATCATAAATCATAGTATTTTAGGATATAATGAAATAATTTGGTCAATAATTTATATTTTGAAGCATAGTCAAGGCATGATTCATATAAATATTGAATATTTTATTTAGTATCACCCTTTCCTTCATTAAATTTGAACTTGGGCACAATAAAACCTATTGGCAAAGGGTGAAAAGAAAACTTAGGTGCTATAGGATTATTTAATACATCTCATGAATAAATATCATGACTTTATTTCAAATAATTTTGTTCAATGTTCATAACCTTATATTTCAAATATTGAATAACTTAGAGAAGAGTTTGCACACTAGACCCGTTGTTATTCAGATTTGAGATTTGAGAAGCCACCAAATGGGATGAAAACACCACGTGTGTTTATGTATGGACTCAAACTGGTAATTGAGTTAAAATATTAATTGTTCCCATGGAGGGTGTAAAAAGAGTACTATCATCTAATGGATTGCCAGAATTGGACATGGATGCATTAGCGTTAACATGTGTATCAATTTATTCTTGTGTAACATTTAAGAGTGCATTAATTAATTATTAATTTATATTTAGGAAATTAAGTTGAAATTATCTTCAATTTTTAAATAATATTTATAAATATTTCACATATTTAATAAATTCAAATGAATATGCCAAATGTAATGGAAAAGTTTAGATCCACAAATTACTAAATAAGATACCCTATAAGTCTAAATATCCTAGATAAAGCAAGGATTTTCATGAGAAGACTCAAAGGTTGAGTTAACCAAATGTTTAAACCTTTTCTAAATTTGTGTTTAGATAGATAATGGTTAAGGGTTTATAATATCCTAATCAAATGGATGAATAACGTGATTCTAAAGTAGTCTAGTTAAATTAATTAATAAAACATAGTATATTGAATTTGGAAAATTACCAAATATAGAAAATAAAGTGCCAATTGATATTATGATAATTGAGTCACAAATAAGAGATAATACAAATTTGGTTTTCATATGTGTAGGTGGATATGATATGTACATGTGTAGAAATAGGTAAATTGATGCTTAGGATTATGTCATCAGATTCTATAAATTTCTAGATTCCTAGATGTTATCATCAACCTATGCACACTAGTGTCGATGCTACTATTGATGGATGGATGTTTTTAACATAAAATAAATATTAATTATATTTATTAGTGACTATATGTACCTTTTTGGGTTTTATGTCACATTTTTTTTGTTCGGATCAAGCATAGAGGATATGTTTGACTATATATATATATATATATATATATATATATATATATATATATATGAAAACCATAATTATTCACCTTAAAAAATGTCACCTTGATAATAATGGGCTAGTGGGTTCAAAAATTTGAGTTTATCTCAATGACAACTTTGTCAGTTAATGTTACCTACATATCCAATAATCTAAAGAAGGCCTTAGATATTTATAGTTCTCCCTTAATTATGGGATTATGTGTGCACAATGGTGCAACATGCTTTATGTAAGGGCGTGCAATGATATATATTTTAACTTGATAAATACTATAAATGGGATATTATTTGAATGATTTAGACTTGTAATGTGACTTCTGCTATGACTCATATATAAATGGATAAGAATAGGGTAGTATAACTTAGTTGTGTGATTGATTGAATGACTTGAATAAGTGTTTGATTGGTATTTTATAGATGAGTAATGACTAGGATTTGGTTTTTATTTACTCTAAAACTTTTGAAACTACCTAATGGAATGGTTAGATAATATAAATAAACCAACCCATATGTTTTTTAATATTTTTAATTTGGATGACTTTTGAGGTACAGACACTCGATAATGAATTTGGAAAGTAACCTTAATGATAGTATACATATGCAAACAATAGTGTTTGGAAGGGCATAAAATAGTTTAAGTTTAGTAACTAAAAGTGAAGCATATAAAACATATTTTAAGATTTACATATTGTAAAAGTGAAAACTATCATAATAACCATAGGCTCGGTCCATAATATAAGTAGTAAGTCATAGTGGGATGACAAATACAAACCTTTTGGCATTAGGAAGGTCTACAAACAACTGATAGATGCCTAATTATATTTATGAAGTGTACAAGAGTGAGATGATATATATAATCATATTTTAGTATCTACCAACATATGTGTATTTCACACCCTTCTCTTCTATCCACATTCTCTCTAAGGATCTAACCATCCATAGTTTCTATTAGTAAACTACAATAATTTTGTATTTCATGTCTAAAATATTCATTATTACACTTAGATTATTTCAAAATCATAAGATCAATATTATTGTATTTGAGAAGGTCATATCAAACTCATATCTATATGAAATTATGGAGGCATACAAACCTAACATACCTATCCTCAGTATAAACAGTGGTAATTTTTCAAATCCAAATCATATTTATGGGTTAGCGTATAAATTTTATATTTAATTTGGTGTGATAAATTACCCAACGTGTATCATATAAATACACATTATGTTTAGTCACATCAAATCATCTAGAATTTTCAACTAAATAATTATAAATCCTATTATTTCACTTGCACATTCAAAGGGACTACCCTAAAAATTCTAACTAAGAAATAAATTACAATAAAAATGACCTATCCAATCTTAAAGCACCTATGGGAAGCTATTTTTTCATTTTTCATGTTTCAAAAGATAGATTATAGGTTGAATTCATAAAATGAACACCATTTCATACATACACCTAAAGAGGAGAACTACGTGTGGTTTGAGTTTAATATTAAGAGTATTGTATATGCACATAATGGTTAGCCATTTATTTTTGAGTGGTTGAGGTTTACTCAATTCACCTTACTCCCTTTTTATAGGCCTAAATCCATTATTGGAAGAAGACCTATGCGTTTGAAGATAAAGAAACAATTTTGTTCATATTTCTCATACTATGAGCCCTTGATATAATAATATATGAATTAAGTTTTAAGTTTCCATTCTATTAGGGTTTTATTAACAAATTGTGGTAAAATAGTAGAAACAAGGGTGAGATATCTACTCATTTAGATTTTAAATAAAATGAAAAAAATCCATTTTCTTTTGTGAATTTTTTTCATAACCTTATATATACTAAAGAGATTCAAGTCTAGTAAATAAACATTTTTGAATTGGTACAAGCGTAGGCTATACATTATTAGAATATCATTATTATTTGTAGCATAGTCCTCCTTTTGGATTAAGCATCATGTTTATTATTAAAATGACCTTCCTCCCTTATGTGAAATGACCCATAGTGGTTAAGTAAAGTAAGTTTGTAGACAAAAAAATCAAAATTAAAGTAAAATTTGCAATGTTTGACCTTACTACATATTATATTGAGTTCAAACCTAGTTAGGTACTACTAAAACCCTAGAAATTCAAAGGTGAAGTGTAGGATTGACAATTTTAATACCTTATTTTTTTCACATGTTTAGGTGGGAATTGATTTTTATTTTCTTTATTTTATTTTCAACATTAAATTTTATTATTCTCAATTTTTTTACTGTTTTACTATGGTCTTTGTCAATGAATGAGAATTCTACCTTTTTATTTTTTCCATCCACATCACATGTTGATATCTCTATTTAAAATACAGAAACAATGTCATACTAACATTAACCTGACATAAACATCAACCAAAAATAAATAATTTATTTTGTGCATACACCACCACAAATATGGAAAAATACTAAAATAAACTAACCCACTCAATCTACTCATTTTAATCATACACCATCACAAATATGGAAAAATGCTAAGATGTAGATAACCAATCAATTATGCATATACCATCACATAAATGGGAAGGCTAGTCTAACATCAAATAACAAGATGAACATCAAAATTAACATAGCAATACATGAACATCATCCATATCAACACCATAAACATAAGCAATACATCTCAAGTAGACACATGGAAATAAATGAACATCTCATATATAAATATGTGATCAAATACATGTTTATCATCTACATCATCAAAATATCATAAAACTCTCTCAAAATGTTCATCTCATGTCTTTAGCTCATAGGTCGATATACATATAACATATATAAATACAAAACTAGAAAAAACTAAAACTTAGAGTCCTGGAGGATCTCCCTAAGGTAGTGAGGATGTAGTATCATCACCACTTTCCATCTACCTATGTCAATGTGAGTTAAAATATGTCACATATGACATTGACCTCTCTTACTCTCTAAACTCTGAATATCATAGTATCTATGGGAACTCTCTAATCACCCTCTCATAATAAGCAGTCTCATCTATGACATTCAAATACCTCACCATCGGTATAGTCTATGAAAGACCCATGACACCTAATGATGTCCCAGCTTGTGCTAGTCCCTATGGTGGAGGAGGATTGGCCTAGAATACTACTACTCTCAAAATATCTCTCTTTATCATCACTATAGTCACCTAACCCTATAAAATATTCATCTGGCCCTATAGTGCTATGACCTAACCCTACAGAGCCCTAATCTACCCCTGTAACATCACCACCTACCCCTATAAGGCTAAAATATCTACCTAGGCTATCCCTCAAGCCTACACCATTACATCTTGATCTTGTATTGCTATATCTTACACCTGTAGCATTACATCTCTCCCTGACTAGCCCTTATAAGTCTATTGATGGCCTGCTAACCTCTACCACTAGATGCAACCCTACTCACCAAGCTATGTAGGAAGATATACACCATGGGTCCCCAACACCTGGCCCTACTAATATATCCTCAAAATCTATCCCATTGATCTCCTCAAGAAATGGCAATAGTGCCTGTATGTCATCCCTCTTGTATTTAGGGAAGGTAGGAAAAATATAATGTAAGAGCCCAAAATGTCTCCTGACCCATGCTATAGGAACCATCTCCAGCTCACCAACCAATCTCCCCCTGACCCATAATGAGCTTTATAACCTAATCAACTGCTATACCTACCCTTTAAAGATTGGATACATTAGATATAGTCTCCACATGATATTTATAGGGATCAAGCCCTTGATCATGCACCTATAGTAGGTGATGTCTTGCATGACATTATCCACTCGAGTTTATGCCATCCCATCTCTCCACTATCTAAATCCAACGTTGAGGTTGGATATAATAGTGGTATGTAACCCTAGTGTTCATGTCACCATGATGTGCTTATATGGCTAATAATGCAAAATATGGATAACACACAAACTATATCACTGATGTGACCTCAAACCCCACAATTCTTCATATAATTGTGCCAAAAATATTAGACCCTAGGTAAAAATGGTCTACTAATCTATCATCTATGTAAGTTTACCAGTTAAAGCAATCAAAAATATCCTTCTATCTACATCGAGTAGGGTATAAACCATGATCCTGATCATCATCAGGATGCTAAGATGATGCTACTCCTCATCAACCATGTAGAGTGGCTATATGAAAAGTTAGTATAATGGTAGGTCACCTCACCAAGATGCTCCCCATATAAGCTAACCATATGTATATCATGCTCCTCTCTTGAGCATGTGAAAATCTCATCAACCTAGAGTAGTAATCATAAAATATTATAAACATCCTCCTATGTCACCATCAACTCTCTAATCGGTAGATGGAAGGTGTTGGTGGTATAGTCCCACCTCTCAATCAACATGATCATCAGTGATACATCCTATGTAACTTTATAGTATCATCACACTCCTCCCAAACTGATAGCCACCACATGATCCCACTCATCAAGAGTAACATCTCTCCTCATCCATGTTAATAACCTTGATAGATAGTCTCATAGTGTAAGCTCCATCCTCACCTACATCCATACATAAATGAATCAGGTCACATCCCTTTTAATATACTCCCTCACCACCTTTTTCCTTGCTCATTAGGGGAACTACATTGGTCTGAGGCCCTAAACTAGGCTATGTAGGTAACACGCAGTCAACATGGGGTCTTTTAAGGTTAGCTCAGCCATAAACCCACCTTCCTAATTACCCTAGGCTTCACTACCTCTATCTCTCTCTCTTTACCCTAGGCCTACCTACCTATTCCAACTCTAGGCCTCACTACCTATTTTCTTAACTCTTAATGCTATAGCTTAGATTTTAAAACAAACCTAGACCTCTGAAATATCTTTTTACCTTTTTCCCTAAAACCACCCTTTTAGATCTTTTCCCTATGTTTTAGTAGAACTACATTGGCCTGAGGCCCTAAACTAGGCTATGTAGGTAACACTCAAATAACATGGGGTCTTTTAAGGCTAGCTCAGCTATTAGGTTAGCTGAATACTCCCACTAAAAATCACAAACTCACCTTTCTCTTATTTATTTATTTTTAATAGTGACTGATGTTAGCATCAATGTCAACATCAACACTTTATCAACCTATGTATCATCCAACATTAGTAGCATACTACTAACCTTAGTGTCATGTCAACTGACATCTATTGACCTAGATGCCATGTTGGTTGACATTAGTAGACAATCAATTATTTTTGGTGACTGGTTCAACCCCAAGGTTGAATGACCTAAACCCAACCTACCCATTTCCCATAGAAAACTACTCCAAAATCCCCCTAACTTCTCCTACACCTACCCTAACCTATTTTCTACACATTCACTTATGATTTAAACTAAATATTGTAAATACAAAATCAAATTAGTTTGAGCTTTTACCTCATCTCATCATCTCCTCTTTATTGGCATTGCTAGTACCTATGGTCTTGCACCTCCTATGGGGTCCCTTCCTTACATTGCCATCTCAGATCACTCTTAATGCCCTATTTCTTCTCTCTAATCAACAAGTTGAAAATTAGTTTGGTCAGTCATCGAAACCACTTTTGTTAGGTTTGGTTGGCCACCAACATTGACAATATGGACCTAACCTACTGACATTTATGTTTATGATTACTAATATCAATAGCATTGTCCTAATTTTACCAACATCAACACTTTTCCTTTACCGATATTAGCACATGTTACTGATGTTGGCACCTTTCAAAACATGTTTTCTACAACAAACACAACTAAATTTACACAAATTTACCCATACATTGAGGCAATTGAAGATCACATATATCTCCTCTAACCATGACAAAATTACATTGAAAATAACTCAAATCTTTACCCTCGATGATTATGTTTGGAGATCATATATATTTCCTTGCTCATTGACCCTTTTACACCAGACGTACATTGTTTGTCCTAAGTGTAGTTGGCTATTATGCATGTGCATATATTTTAGGTGTTTTGGATGGCCACCAAGTCCATCCTATCACCTTCAACCCCTTTTGTGTTTCCTAGGGGAACTTCCAACCTTAGATACTTGGGACACATTACCCATTGGAGCTATAATTTGGATTGATTTGACCTGTCAGCTATCACTTAAAATCTATGCTTTAGTTATCTTTATCTAAGTCCTCCCTAACCTTGCCTATTCTTAACATTGTCAACTATAGCTTATTGTACATAGAAATGCTCAATTCTCCACCAGTTACCCAATTACCTTTCTATCAAACTGATACCTAAGTCTAGTTTCTCCTTCATCAATTCCCATTTTGAGGGAGGATACCTCATCTAATACTTATAGCATCTAACTCATATTTTTTTCTTACAACATGTTGGTATATATTATATGACAAAAAATTAAAAATGTAGACACCAAAAGTACATCACACACACGTGCATAACTCTTTGTGTCAAAACCCCCTAGGTCCATTTTAATAATAACAATTAATCTCCCTAACCCATACTTTTATCCCACACATTTAATTAATTTAAATAACATAATTAAGTTAATTAAAAACCCCTATTTCCACCTTACCTAGCCACCTCACCCTGTGACTAATTCTCCTTTGATGAGTCACCTAAAGACTTACTCCCCTCATCCTAACTACCTAAGACTTATTCCCACTTCCAAACTAAATTCCTAAATAACTACTTCTTTCTTAACCTCATATTTTTACCATTTTATAATGGGTATCATACTTGGCACACACAAAAATAGAAAATAGGCCAAAAATATAAAGTTTACCTATTCTAGGGCCATCGACATCAGTTAACCCATGGCCGATGTTGATGGGATACCTATTGAAATCAGTAGAATCACCAACATTAGCAATATAAGCCAAACTCCAACAACTAGTTTAGGTCAGTAGAAATTATGAAAATTGATTCTTACTCTCATTTAGACTCTCATCATTATATTTTTAACATCTAGGCTTACAATCACCCTGTGTAAGTCAATCACTATTAGCAACTAAGCTCTTGAAGACTAATAGTATCCACTTGTTCTCTATGTTTAGGAATTTAGGTTTAGACTTTCAGATAGAAACCATCAACATGGCACTTATCAATAAGTGACCACCACAACTAAGTATATCACTGATACTATAGGTCACTTTATATCTATCCTACACTAGTTTACCCACTTTTGACTATACCACCATGAGAGAGTTACAAAGCTTCCTTTCTTATTTCCCCTTACATGCATACCAAACCTCTGACTAAACATAACCAAGCCATAAACTCTTTATCCTAACTCTCTCAACCTCTCTGACCTGATCTGAACCATTTCCCACACCCAAAAAGTCTCCCTATAACTTCTTAGATATTATTTCCCCTACTGTTGTCGACATCTTAATCAACATCGGTCACATCACTATCAATCTCAATAGCTTAACTGACATCGATCACAGACCTACCAACATTGGTGACTGTCAAACCTACTTAGACAACCTCCAAAACACCAACAAAATACCTCACCTGCACCTTGTCAATCTCTACTATGAATAGATTGTTTAAAATGGTAATCGTATCTCTATTTTACTCTCTATTTATCTCTATTTTATTTATTTATTTATTATTATTTTGCCTCCCAAAGTGGACTATCATCTCTAGGGAAGTTTCACACTTCTTAGAACAAGCGCATTGCTTGGCAGCCCCCTCATTTATCTGTTAACAAACATCTTGTAGTAGTGCTTTCTTATTTTTAGGTAGTCCTCCCCAACCAAAGAGGAGTTCTCACAACATCTGGATATGATATGCAAACCAAATTTGGGTCCATTCTAATAAATTATCCCCGTCTTTCTCTCTATTTTTGTTTAACTTCAAAATAGACAAAATTTAGTAAAATAGGTTTAGTTTTCAACATTGTTTATCTGAAGTTAGTTAAACATCTTAGATATACAATAGCCAACATATATTCGGATACCATAATTATCAAGGTATATAATAATGAATAATAGGAATCTCAAGGCAATATTAGATTTCTAAGGCTCATTGGGCCATTGACCCATGATACTGTGTGTTATGTTTTAGCCTTTGATTTATCTTACAATCTTTTATTGGGCTGAGCCTAGATCTATGAAAATAGGGTTATACCTTCTACATTGCATCAGTGTATAAGATTTCCATAATAAGGAGTGGAAGTGACTATACCTATTGGTCTTCAGCCATATCAGTATTATAATCACCTTGAGGTTTATTATAAAAGCTAAAACTACTAGTTTGTCATGAATCCTAGGCCTAAATCAGATTAAAAAAATCTAATAAGGGAAAAATCATTGAGTAAGGCCTAGAATCTAATTACATTAACCAACAAAGCTTACCCTCTACCTCAGCAATGCCTCCACCATTAATTTCTAACTACTTCTATATCACTAACCAGGGTTATGGATAAAATATCACTTGAAATTCATTTCATATTGATAAATTACCTAAAAAAGCTAAAGCTTATGGGAGACCTAAGACCAATACCATTCATATGGAGTGGGAAAAAAATTAAAATTTTAATTGAACATGCCCATTATTTTTAAACCAACCTATGGCCTATAATAGGACCCCTTAATAGAGGATGATTCATGGTTCTACATTGATGAGTTGGCTAACCATTACCAAAATGTGAAGTATTCTATTTCTAACTAGATTATGGATCACCTAGCTTATAGAGGTAGAGCCCTCAAGTTACATCAGCAAGGAATGATTGAGCCAATCTCAATGACCAAGTACAAGGGAACCCACTGTATGATATTTAAACTACTTGGGGATGACCTCACATACCTTATTTATATGCTAATACCAATTACTGATGATGATGATGATGATGATGATGATGATGATGATGATGATGATGAAGGGTCTAACTATAACATCTATGATGACCTTGCTACAACTAATTTATTTAACCTCTATCCCATTTGCACCATTATCCCTATTTATCAATGTTCACATTTAACTCTTTACCATCCACAAATAATAGAGTGGGACCATCAAGAGTCAACAATGACATTATAATAGTTTGAAAATGATGAGGCTATATAAGACTTTTTGTGATTGAAAATCCACATACCTCTTGGAGACCACAAGCAAGGCTTTGCTACTAGATTGGATCATGTTGCCTACTTCAGAGAATAGGTGAACTTCTCTAGCCAAAAATAAAAATAAAATAAAACATTGAAGTAAAAGTGAAGGCCTCTTTGGGTAACTTTTTTTACCAAGGAAAAAATAAAGAGAAAGGCAAGTCTCTTGGTGAAAACTAGTTTCTGACACCATTAGATGGGGGTGTTCTCCCCTCTTCCTATGAAGCACATGAGATCTATATCTCATAGTCTATTTTTAGATCAAGTATAAACACTAAGAATTAGCAATATTTTACATAAATTATTCAAGTGTGCCCTAAGGTATTTGTATCATGGCCGATACCAGCAGTAGGAAATTTTGATTCATCCTATTTAAGAGAATTAGACAAGATAGTTCATCCAGAGCAATTTTCTATTGCCAATAAATTAAAGTCATTTCAAACTAATATAGATGATGGTTCTACACTTCTTATTGATGATACTTGAGAGATTAATATTTATAATCCATATTACCCAAAGTGTATTAAATTAGATGTTTCCCTCACTAAGGAGGAATGTGAACCTTTTAAAACCTTTTTGAGGAATTTTTATTATATATTTACATGGTGTCTATTTCAACATGTTAGATTTAGACTCTACCTTAGTTTTACACCATATAATTTTACATCCTAATGCCAATCTTATTAAATATAATTTACATAATATGCATCCTCAAATTATTATGTTAATGAACAAGGAGTTGTAGAAAATCTTAGACATAAAACGCATCAGGTTGATCGACTATTCAAAGTAGATATCAAATATTGTGTTAGTGAACAAGAAAATAGAAGGTATTTAGATATACATTGATTTCAAAGATATAAACAAATCCTACCCAAAAGATAAATTCCCTTTGACTAATATTGACTTGATAGTCAACTCAATGGCTAGCTATGAAATCCTCTATCTAATGGATGGATTTTTAGGGTATAATAAGACTAACATTTCACTAGAATACAAACACAAGATAGCATTCACTACTCTATGGGTATTTTTTTGCTATTAGGTAATGTATTTTAAACATAATAATTCTAGATGCCCTTACCAAAGAGATATGATGGTGATTTTTCATGACATGATGCATGACATTACTGAGGACTATGTTGATGATGTCTTGGGAAAATCAAAGACCCATGTTGTTCACCCAGTCATGCTTAGAATAATATTTAAGATAATTCATGAGTATAATGTCAGGCTTAATCCAAATAAATGTGTATTTATCATCACATTAGGCAAACTAGTAGGTTTCATTTACTCTCGAAGGGGAATTGAAGTCGATGTAACTAAATTTTGGGAAATTGCATATATTTCATCACCATCTACCATGATGAATCTCTATATTTTTTAGGGCAAGATTCAATCTATAAGATACTTCATCTCATAATTTAATGATAAATTCCATCCATTTATGCAGTTGCTAATCAAAGATGTTACATTCTCCTAGAATGAAGAGTGCCAAAAATCATTCAATTAGCTTAAAGAATAGTTTGCCAACCCACCTATTTTTTTCCATGAATGCCAAATAATCCATTAATTATTTACCTATCAACAACTAAGAATTACCTAAGGGCACTTTTGAGGCATCATAAAAAATAGGGAAAGGATCATGCCATATATTATCTAAGCATATAATTGGTCATTTATGAACATAATTATATGTTGAGTCAAAAAGGCTTATGTAGTAATGGAGTTTTTGGCCCAAAATTTGTGTCATTATATGCTTAAAAAAAGACCATTATTATTACCAAAGTATATCCACTTAATTATTTACTTTTAAAATAATCTCTATAAGTTCGTATGGAAAAATTGATCATGCTATTGAACAAATTTGAAATTTTATATGCCAACTAGAAGGCCATTAAGGTGTAAGTTCTCACAAATAAGCTTGATAAAACTCCTTTTCAAGATTCTCAACCTCTTACATTTTAATTTATAGATAAGGCCATCATGCCCATTAAAGAAGAAGATACATCTCTTGAGACTGAAGAATGCAATATGTACTTTGATGGATCATTCATGACTCATGGATTAGGGGATGGAATATAGTTTGTTATGCCACAAGGGGATCTCATTCCCAAGTCCTTTTGTATTATATTTACATATACCATTAACAAGGTTGAGTACAAATCACACATTTTAGGGCTTCATCAAGAAATAAAATTAAACATTTAAAATCTACTAGTGTATGGTGATTCTTAGTTAATAATCTATTGGGTCACAACCCAAAATAAGATGAAGGATGAGAAGTTGTTACCCTATAAATAGATGGTTGATACTCTCAAGTTATAGATTTCCAACATCTAATTTGAGAGAATACCTTAGACCAATAATAAAATAATTGATGTTATAGCCATTACTAGTTCCATGATCCAGGTCATAGATAGAGCAAGGGATGATTAATTTCTTATTGAACATCTCTTAGCACCAACACATGAACAATCAGCCATCGAGATGGTTTATGACATTATTAGTTCCACATCTCCCTAGAAAAAAGATATACATGCCTATATTAAAAACCAAACCATACCTCCTTATTTATATCATAAAAAATAAAAATTATTGTCCCAAAAATCCTCTTTATATACCATACTTATAATTCCATTATATCATAGAATATATAATGGACCTTTACTTCATGGTTTACCTTAAGTAGAATCTAGACTACATTTGAGGGAAATCTACTAAACGGTGTGTGGAGCCCACACCAATGGGACAATATTAGCCAAGAAGTTAATGTGCACTAGTTGTTACTTGCCAATGATTAAAGTAGACATAAATATATATATGTAAAGAGGTGTGTTAAGTGCTAGAAGCATGTCGATCTAATTCATGCTCCAACTAAGGCAATCAAACCATATTAAACACCATGGCTATTATTGATGTGGGGACTCAACCTCATAGTAAATATCAAACCCACATCTTCAAATGGTCATAGAAATATCATGATTACCATCAAATACTTCACTAAGTGGGTGGAATCCATTACCCTCACTTATGTCACTGGTAAGCAGATCTTCAAGTTTATTTTCAAACATCTCATTTTTTGTTATAGCATCCCCTCTAACATTATATCTGATAATGGTGGATCATTCAAGAATAAATATGTGAAATTAATTAATTCTTAATATCACATCATATAAAATTTATCTACCACTTCTTATCTACAAGGCAATAGACAATCTAATGTCTCTAATAAAACCATTATTAGTATTCTAAAGAAGATTGTTAATAATGTTGGTCATAATTGGCACATGTAGTTATTTAATGACTTGTATACATATTATACGATGTTATATAATCGAATAGGAGATACACTCTATTCACTTGTTTATTGAACTAAAGCCATTCTTCCCATTGAGGTTGAGTTTCCTTCTATCTAAATTTTATTACAATACATCATCGATGATGAAGACTACAGAGTGGCACACTTGCAAGAACTAGACATACTTGATTGTAAATGTTTGGCCACCGTAAATAATCTTCAATATTATTGAAATTCATTAAAATTCAAATATAATGGGTGAATTAAGCATAATGAATTCGATATTGATGACCTAGTACTAAAAGGGAATAAAAAAATTGTCATCTTTAAAACTAAGAAAAATGAAAAGTTCCAACCAAACTAATTAGGGACCTATGTAGTTTTTGCCAACTATGGTTACAGAGCATATAGGCTCGCTGCACCAAAGGGAGATGAACTTGATGAACCAATGAACATAATGCACCTCAAATTTTTCTATGTTTTAGGGATTTAGATTATTGTCTATAAGGATCATCTAAGTTATGCCATATTATACTTATTCTTTGTACTATACCCCTTTTCATTCTACCATACCCTTAACACTTTACCAACCAATTATTTTTAGCTAACCCCACCTATCATATTTGACCTTGGTTTAGATTCATTTATAATTTAGACACATTCTTTGGTTCCAATAATAATTTTAGGATTAAATGTTCAAATCATAGTATATAAAATCATTATGAAAGTGGTCCTAGTAATTGCATCATTCATTTATCGTTACACTCCTACCTTGTGCTACTATTTATAACTGCCTATGGACAAATTAGTACCATTGTAACTTTGTATTTGTTGCTAAATATAATACCTATGGTAAAATTAGAGGAAATACATTTACCATGCATTTATAACTCACTTTTCCATTATTATTATCATTTGCCTTGCCATTTACCTTTATATGGAAATTACTTGTAATTAATTGGATGCCTTTTATGTAGGCTTAGTTATAGTTCCATGAGATCCTACGAGACTATGTAGTTAGTGATTGATTCATTTTGAGGCTATATTAGTCACCCCTTTTCCATTCTCTAGCCATTTTGTGAGCATTTTAAGTTGAATGATCTCTTTATTTTATGAGCAACCTAAGCCACGCTCTGACCATTTTTCGAGTTGGACCATTCTATATCTCATAATTATTTTTTCAATTGAGATGCCTATAAAATTTTAAAAACCTTTGAAATAGTTTTAAAATCCCTAAACATTTATAAAATATCTTAAGAAATCCTAAAAATATCAAAATAATGAAAATTAGCTTAGAATTTCTGCGTGAGATATAAAGACATAAAAAGTTTCTACGATGGCCATCTTATCTATTTAGTTTTATTTATACACTACCTAGGTAGTTTTCCTTCCATTTATGGAAGAAATACATCAACTTGAGGTTTGCATGAACTATGTTGGAAGCACATGGATACATGTAGTATCTCAGGTTTGCTCAGCCACACCTTCCTTTCTTTTTCTACCGCTTCTTTTCCTTAAGGATCTTAGGATCCCTAACTATTTCATGAGTAACCACTTGTCATTTAATTTACCCATCCTTATTGGCCTTAAGTTGTATGATCTTGTTATTTTGCAAGTAACTTAATTTTATGCTCTCATCATTTTTCTATCAACTTCATTTTATTCTTACCATTTTATGAGCTCATTCTCATTCCAAGACTTAGATGTAGTAGAAATTATGAATTACCAATATATTTTATTAGTGGATACTCATCTCTTGACTTTTAGTATGGTTTTAGACTAAATCATACTCTCATGCTTTTGTGATTTATTTTTGTTGATATTTTCATGATTGTGAAATATCATCCCCTCTTTTTTCATAAACTCACCTTTTTGCAAGATAATTCATATTTTCCTCTAGACATCAATCTTGTTTTCTTATCATCCCTTTTATTATATCACATATCCTAAGACAACTACATTTGGCCTAAAGTTCAAATTGGATCTTGTGTCCTTAGAAATATGTAGGTAGTGTCCACTTGCCTAATGTTTCTAGAGTCAACTCATCTACCCCTTCCTTTTCTTCTATTACCCCCATTTTGTTTGTATTATTTTATTGTTGTCTCCTATGACATAGGGGAAATGTTTGTCATATTTTTTGTGTTGTTGTTTCACTATAGCCTAAGGGAAACCATTATTCTTTTGTTCCTATGTTATTTTACCTGTCATTGCTACCTAACTTAGGGGTCACCCTATTTCCAAGACTAACACCTCTATTACACTACATGAATAACTTGTTTTCTATTTGCACTAACATTGTGATTAACCACTATTTTTGTAGCTTTGTTTTTATTTGTTTGTTTGGATTAGTTTTTATTTACTGCATTTTTTTGCTTTGGATTATTTAGTTGTTTTTTTGTTATTTTATTCACTTTTTTTGTATTATGGTTTGCTTGTTTTGTTTATTAATGTTTACATGTTTTATTATTTACTTTTTTAATGTTTATTTTGTTATATGTTTGTGTGTTATTTTGTTTATTCATAGAGTGTTTGTTTTTATTGGTGTTTTGTTTTTGTTTTTTAGTATTTTTTTTCATGGTGTTTTATTGTTTATTTTTATTTGTGTTTTGCTTATATTTGTTTTATTTTTTATATTAATATTTGTTATTGTTTTTTTTATTTGTATAGTTTGTTTATTTACTTTGTTTTCTTAGTGTTTGTTTGTTTTTTGTTTACTTTTTTTAAATGTATTTTTTAAAAAAATATTTTGTTTATAATTTTATCATTTGTGTGTTTGTTTATTTGTATTTGTGTGTTTTTTTATTTGTATAGCCTTATTTGTTTATATTTTTATTTTGTTTATCTTTATTTTTTCATTTGTTTTGTTTATTTTTATCTTATTGTTTAATTTTATTTGTTTATTTATTTTTCCTTTTGTTTCTTGGTTTACATAAGAAGATTATATTTTGTTTTCACTTTAAGTCTTGATTATCCTTATCATGTACTTACGTTTTGAATTTTTTTTATTTAGTCTTACACTTGATTTAGTTGTTACATTTACACCTAGGATTGGATTATTCATATCTTATTCCTAAGTTGTTTATATTTATATTTAAATTAAGTTTTCCATGCTCAATATATAAATTACCATTCTAATTATGTATAATTATCATGCATAATATTATATGCTAAAGCAAAAATGTGATAACATAGTCTATTCTAGTGATGCAATTATAATACTTATCCAATATATCAAAACCAACCAACTATCGTAATACATGCCTAAATCCATGAGTAATAAACAAGAGTAATAAATGATTTATTATGTGATAAAATATAGACATGCATCTCTAAATAAGCATCCATATGATTCATACAACATAATCAAATGATAACCAAAAAAAAATCTCACAAAAATGGCATAATAAATAAATGAACAAAGTATAATCATAAGCATATATAATGTTAATCAGTGCTAAATATGATACAAACTAGATAATAATCATGACATCATATATATCTAAAAGTAACATCATATGCCTATGCATCAGCCATGAAGGACCCAAAATTGAATGTTAATGTATCTCAAATGTCCTATACATGAAAGATATATACATACCACTATGGTGTCTAATAAATATATATGTACTGATCCAATGAGTACAATACCATAGGCCAAAATAATGACAACTATTACATAATTCCAAGATCCCTATCATCAATTATTGATCTATGTATTGACAATACATATAGCTAGAGGTAGCCTTTGTGGCCTTGGTGGTCCTAGTGGTGGTGGTAATGGTGAATGAAATGACTAGACTAAAGCACCTAAAACATGAGTCCTAGTCAAAGACTAACCATATCTCCTCCTTACACTCTATGTATCTTAGATCTCAAAAGTAAAGACTACTTACTCTTTGGGCATGCTAGACTCATAGGATTGCTTATAATAAGATGCCTCATCCTTATCTTGAAGAATCTCTAGAGTAATTTGTGGGAATCTAGCCTATGTAGTGGCTCCTTTAGTTCCATCATAATCTTGTCTTACTATATCTATAGTCACCAATGACTGATCATTCTCACTAATGGCCAGATCTCTCTATTGTAAGATGGCCCTATACTTGTATCATCCTATCTATCTCAGCCTTCAACTTAGTGGTGTTTTCTTGGAAATACATCATATTGTCATCCCTCATGTCTAGGGTGCCCTTTATGTCAGATAGTTGATGTTGTAACCCTACCACCTTATATACTCAAGCACAAACCTCTTTCTCAAGTATGCTAGTGTCCCTACCTACTATGACCATACCAAAAATCCCCACCTAGGCTTGATCCACTTGTGTGTCTAAAGGCCTTACTAGTTCTAAGGCAACATGTGTTAATACCACAACTATCAATCTAGGGTCTAATATTATCACATATGTCCCCTCATTTATATCCCCTCCACCATTTCTTTCATCCCACCCATCATCATCAACATCATCATCCCCACCCTCACACTCCTACCAAGTTTGTTGCTACCACTCAAGGTCTCAACCTCCATGTCCTTGATATCTATGGGAGCCTTAAACACTATTGGTAATGGAGATATCATCCTCATTAAGAACACTTATACCCACTAATTCATGAAATATTGATTAATCCCTACATGTATGACTCCTATATAGGCATAGACAACTGTGGTATGTTGATATATCTCATTATGGCCTTACTCCTTGAGATCATTTTAGTATCTTGACTAGTTTCTTGGGTAATGTGATAGAACCACCATGACCCCTCATGCATCATGTATGTATCCAAACTACCTAATTACCCACTTAGGGTGGTATCCTCAATAATATGGGATTACATCCAAACAAGAAAATTTTTGGTAGTCATGTAAACCATGTACAATACATCCTAGAACCACTATAGTTGTTATATAAAGTGATGAATCCAAATAAATTTTTTTGGTGTCATATTATCAAAAATACAATAATATAAGGGGTTATATACTCTATGCCCACACCAACCATATCTTTTTTGAACCGAACCATAGGCTAATGGCTCCTTTGGATCTTACTTCCTGTGCATTGTGGCTATTCACTCAATAACAATGTGCTCCTATCCCTAAATCATGATAAGTGTATAATCTATAATATTATGACCACTTTGATACACAATCAAATGAAAGTCTCTATATATTTATTCTATAACTTTTGGTCCCCATGAAAAATGTGTAGAGTCCTCAAACATGCTTATAACCATGCCACCCAAGCCCATGTGAAAATACCATCCAATCTTGTTAAGTCAAAATATGTCATTTATAATCACCATGAGAATAACAACCTATCAATCAACTAAGGCTAGTGGTGAAAAATCTCTAGGAAGTAGATCATCTATCCAAATGTTGGTATAGGTCTTAATCAGGTCTATATTAACCATGTCCTAAACCATGAATATACTTTATAGCTGCATAAATCATCAAGCATCACTTGATGCTATGCTAGTGGTGTTAGATAAAGTGTCTCCCATGTAATGATATCTTGATAGTACACCAAGTATCCTCAAGTGTGAGTGTAACCTCCCCAATTGGAAAGTGAAAGGTAGACATCTCATTATGCCATCACTCCACTAGCCCACTTAGATAATCTTAATCATCTTGAATAACTGACATCCATGCCACATCATATAGGTTCATAATTTATAGGAAGCCTACCATTCCCTCATAATGCGATCATCTCTCATAAGAGGTAAATGCCACCAATCACTTGCAATAAAAAAAAATTAGCATCACCGTAACTGCATGTTGCTAGTAGAGCCTAAGCCTAGCTTAATCCATCTAAGTGACCCTCTTCTAGAGGTTAGACCAACTCTAGTTACTCAAAGTTAGTCCTTGTTGGCTCCCAAGGTGAAGCTAACATTTAACAAGATGAAGTCTCCATTTTGTCGTAAACAAAGCCATCATTTTTGTAATTTTTGCAAATTTTAAGGTGAAAACATCATTTTCATTCTCATGAAAATGGTAGCTTCACTTAAAAATGGGTGAAATCACCATTTCAGTGATATCCAACATTTTATGACATTGTTACTATTGTCAAAAATGATAACTTCACATGAAATCATCAATTTCCTTGGTAAAACCATCATTTACCCTACAACATAAAGAGTGACTTTACCATTTTTTAACTTTAAAAGTGCAACTAATGCTATTAAATGTAATTAATGAACAAAGTCCAAGTTACTTATCAGTGCTACATCATGTGATGGATACATGTGCTATGTCACTCACTTTGATATGTGTCATCACGATCCATTTTGTGAAAGTTTCTGTCAATAAGTGTTGTACAAAATTAGAGCTAAGTTTCTAAATAGGCTAGGTTGAAAATGAATTATGTTTCACTATATGGGTGAAAATGTAACAAATATTTGAATTTTTAATCATTTATTTTTTGCCCTATAAGAAGTCTATTTTCATCTTCATGGTCCATTTTTCATGCTTTTTATTCCTACATGCCTTATTTTTTAGTTGTATTACAACTAAACTATCTTTCTGGGCCTCTACCAAGACCCATTTACCACCATAATTTTTCATCCTATATTCCATGTTTGTTCAAACATGCATCTTTGAACTCACATTTAGGATATAAATATGTTGTTATCCTTTTATAGCTCATCATAAATATATTTAATTTTTTTTTCATAAATTACCCTTTCCAATTTTCCCCATTATAGAAAAAATTATTTTTGACAAATTTAATGATTATAATCACTTATTGGGAAATCATTATTTTTTTGTCATGTGATAATGATTATAATTGTATATGGGTAAATCATTTGGTATTTTGGTTTTTGGTTGTCATTTAAAAATTATAAGCTAATAATAAAATAATTTTTTTTTTCAAAAATTATTTTTGGTCCCTTGAGTCCCAACTATTAGTATCTTCAGTCCCAATGATCGGGTGGACTAGAAATATGCCTTAAAATTGTATGTCGCAGGAAAATTCATCATATGACTTCCTAGAGAATCATTTTTCCTCTTGGATGATTTTTTTTTAAATTAAAAAATGTCAAACTATCTAAATGCAAATTTATAAAGTGTGAGGTGGCATAATATGGAAGATAAGGGACCCTAAAATTAAGGTTCCCAACAACTAGTCCCCTTCACCTAACATATAATTTTCTTGGGTGGGTTTGTCATCATATATGAAATGGAATTACATACACCTCAAATTAGGGGTTTCAACAACTCTCCAATCCCTACCATTGGGTACTTTGACTTAGGATAAAACTATCACGTATAGATTCAACATCCTCACTATAGTTCTCTTACACAAACCTTCTACACTTAATTATTAGGACTCTAGTTTTTCTTGTCTTTCCTAGAATTACCTTACCCACCATCAACTCACTTTTATGTCAAATATATAAAACTATAAGCATTCATAACTTTATATAGCTACACATGAGGGCCCTTTATGATAGTGTTAAATTCCTTATTTTTGAGATTTTGATTGAATTTTTATGAAACACATAAAGAAAGGAATACATTAATGACATAATGATAAAAAATACATGTTATAGATGCACTCAGTCCAATGCTAGGGGGTAGTGGAAAATAACTTTAGTTTTTAGAGCTAGATGAAATTCATGACTACATTATGAGATTTTGTCTGCATAACATTGATATAAAGTCTTGTTTTGCAATGTAAAGAATCATAAAACTAGTTGTGTTTTCAATTGTTCAGTTGTACGATGGCCATGATTAGTTAGATAACCTTTCAATTTTTGGTATTATGTTTGGTGATTATTGTATTTGTAGATTACCAAGGAACCAAAGTGGGTTTTTATTCATTTGCATGTCCAAATGTTGAATCAATCACTAAATCAACTATTAAGATGCATTTTTATGTCAATCAAACAATTCTAGCTGGCCTTCTGAGTATTTTATCCCATGATCATTTCATCCAAATAATATTACATATTTATCTATTAAAAATATTGAATAAAGATAAATTTAATAATTTTATGTTTTAATACAAATGTAGGGGTGTGATGCATCCATATTATCTTACCAAAATAAAATCTATATTCAGGATAGGGGCATGTACATTATTCATTATATTATGATCATTCATTTTATTCTATGTTAAGATATATTTAACATTAATAAAAAATAAATTCTATGTTCATGATGAAGTCATGGAATATTTTTCATTATGTTTTGATAATTATTATTTTTTACATGGAATGAACTTGATCAGAATATATAATTAAATATATAATTCATTTGTAGTCATTTGTTCAATTTTATCTAAGTGAACTTACGTTGATGGTCTCTTATTTATCTTTTTGGTTACTAGTGTGAGTACATTGTGTACATATCCCCATATTCAATATGGTTTGGACATGTTATCCTACCAAACCATGAGCATGCATAGTTACACAAATATGCAAAAAAACTATCTCAAATCTCTGTGTGATTTAGCTAGGAAGTAAGAGTTTCTAAAATACCTCAACAAGGAATGATAAACTCAATAAATTTACTATGGAAATATGGTATTCACAAACATAGGTGTAATCTTTCCTTTTCTCTTTGAAACTTCAAAAAGTCATATTCTGATTAAAATTTCCAATATGTGGACATTAACTACACATGATTTCAGGTTTTGATATTGAGTGAACTACATAGTTAGAGCCTTATACAAGAGACAAAGTAACCTATACATACTAAGGCAAATTTTATCCTTTTAATCTTGCAATTCCATTACTATAATAAAATGGATGAATTTGTAGATACTATAACATGGTATTAAATACTTGATAATGACAAGATTTACATATATTTACCATGTATAACTTGAGTGCATAACTAATATCCCAATCTACTAGTATCTCAGACTTTCATGATATATATCATGATTTGATATTTGTGTTCTATTGTTAAACATTATATAATAACTTCACTATCTATTTAAAAATTATTAAATATATTTCATAAAGATCTTAAGATCCTTAGTTCAATCCACCTCTACATGGGTCAAGTTCATAAATTTCAATAAATATCAAGAATAAATACTAACCTTGTCTATTTATAACTAATCCTCACCTAGAAATAACTACTTTTCAAAATAAACATTTCATTAGGGTTGACACATTATCATAACATGTTGGTGGTGTGATGAATTACCCAATTGAACTCATCTACAAACAAATCAAGTTTTCATTCAAAAAGGACATAGTGAATTGATCTGGTACACACATATATACCATTGAAAACTAATAAAATCATCCATATTGTTATAAAAATATAAATGTAATAATCATAGTAGTATCAGGCCAATAATACAACACAATGAATCCAAGTCAAAGTAAAACATTGTCATGTATTAGATCTAAATCATTAACTGTATACAATGAATTAGAAAAATTATGAAATCACAAACTATGTTTTAGAAATAAGTGTGTTATTATATCCATATTCAAATTATTAGATATGAATGTAGTGGTAGATGATTAAATGGGGGTGATTTGGGTTAGCTCAACCCATTACACTTTACCAAATTTACTAGTTTCTATGCCTCACAATAACACCTAGGGTTTCAAGGTGAAGTAGATTGATTTATTGAGTTTCATGTAATATTTGGGTCAATACACACACACACACACACACACACACACACACACACACACACACACACACACACACACACACACACACACACACACACACACACACACACACACACACACACACACACACACACACACACACACACACACACACACACACACACACACACACACACACACACACACACACACACACACACACAAATAGATAATAAAATTTTATCATTTACTCACAATCCTTAATTTCGACATAGATCAATAATGATCAATATAAGTGAGTATGAAGTGATGATACTAGACTAGATCAATAGACTTGGCCATATGTAGAGAGATATATGAATATTTAATAAAACTAACTAAAATCTTCTTTTTAGTTTATATTGATTTCTAATGTACAATCATATACAGAAAGTCACCCATATAAATTAAGTAATAACCCCTTTTGTTGTACTTACTATATTGAACATATGCCATGCATCAAATTATTTTAATAAGTTTTATTAGTTTACATTTGAATGTATGATTGAATAACATGTCTTAATATATGAATTATGTTTTAAGTTTCCATTGTATTAGGGTTTCATTACCAAATTGAGGTAAACTAGTGGAAAAAAGGATGAGAGATCCACTCATTTTGATTATTCTAGAGAGATTCAAGTCTAGTAAAGAAACATATTTAAATTGGTACAAGTGTAGGCTATGTATTACTAGGATATATTTATTCTTAGTAACATATTATTCTTTTTCAATTTTCATTTACATTTTGGACTAAGCATCATGGTTATTATTAAAATGACCTTCATCCATTTTGTGAAAGGACCCATCGTGGTTGAGTAGAGTAAGTGTCCAGACAATGTGTTCAAAATTAAGGTAAAACTTACAAGATTTGACCTTACTATATATCATATTGATTTCAAACATAGTTAGATAGTACTAAAACCATGGGAATTTGAAGTCAAAGAGTAGGATTGACAATTTTAATACCTTCTTTTTTTCACATGTTTAGGCATGAAATGATTTTTATAATAGTGATTTTATTTTTAGCATTAATTTTTTTTCATTCTCATATTTTGAAATGTGTAAAAATAATAGGTAAAATAAAGATTCCTTAGAACCATGTAATTAAAATTAATTACGTCAAATTAAAAATTGAAATGAAAAATACTTATATATTATTTAATATGTTGAACTTTTTTTTTTCTTTCTTTCTTTCTTTGTGATTAAATTTAATTACATCAAATTGAAAAATGAAATGAAAAAATATTTATATATTATATTAAGATTTAGAATAACATCATTATTTCTTTACTTCTTTTATTTGTTGGAAATATTAGCAAGTTGTTAAATGTTATTTTATTACCTTCATTTTTCCACATTTTTAGGCACCATATGATTTTTCTAATTTTTTTGATTTTCTACATTAATTTTTTATTCTTAAATTTTGTATTTTGAAAACATAATAGTTAAAATATATAGTTCTTACAAAAACATGATTAGAGATATGAAAAACACTTATTTAATATATTAATATCACATATTTGAAATTGATTTACGCACTTGTAACATTAAGGGTATCAACAAATAAAATGGGATTAGCAAAAGAAGCATGTTATATTATGACATAAAAAAATAAGAAAAAAATGGGAGAGATTTACTTATGGGTTAGAGGAATATAGTATCACCTATGGGCTAGTATCCTCACTATAGTAATATTACACAATAGCTAGACTTTGAATTTAGATGAGTTAATTTATTATTTTCTTCTTGTAGTGACCTCACATACCATTAACCCACTTGTATGTTGAAGATAGAAAACAAAGTGGCATTTGAAACTTTATGTGACTATGCATGAGAGCCCTTTATGATAGTACTAACTTATATTTTTTATTACTTTTAGACATTTCAAGATTTTTATGAAACATAAAAATAAAGGAACAAATCAATGAGGCAATGAATAATTCAATATTTTCATACTTAAAATTTTTAGGGTTTTCATCCACAGATCATAAAATGTTCAATCATTTATGAACAACATGGATTATAAATAATATTTTCAACTTATAAAATGTGAGTGAATAACACAACACTATTATTTGACATGAAAATATGAGTAACACAATAAAAGGAATCCATAAAAGGGTCTGGTTTGAGCCATATCAAACAACATTTATTTTAATTGGAATGAAAATATAAATTTTGATAAAAAAAATAACTTGTATTCATATGTGAATGAAAACCTAAAATTGTTCCATCCACATACCTAAAAATACTCAGTAACACCTTACACATTTGTATGTTGTTCAAGCCAAGTACTAGGAACCTTAATTTTTATATAAATATAACATAGTTTGGTATGATACAAATAATAATTACATTCTATAATCTGTGAATGGAAACCTTAATTTGATACAAAGATAATAACAATTATTGATATGTTCATGAAAACATTTGGGTCTTAGATCCACATACTAGTGAATTACTCATCTTCCAACCCATTACCTACATGGAAATATGAATGTGATACTTATATTAATCACATAGTGACATGAATTCAGGAAACCTATAGGGTTTCCATTGAAAAAAGATCAAATTTTGAGTCATATGTGAATGAAAACATCACAATGAAGTGGTTTTAGAAATGGTTAATGTTTATTCCCTCCAACAAGAGTCTCCCAACATGGGCATAGAAGGCACAATAGGAATAATAGGCACACGAAAAGAAACTTAACATAGTCCTCAATTCAGTTATATGTAATACACCTCTATGTAATCTTTCATCACTCTATCAAATTTTTAGTAAAAATTTATATAGATGTGAAGGTACACTAAATAATTAATGAACATATAAGATACAATAAAAATATTTTTCATTTCTCTATTCTATTGATGAAAATTCCTTTGTGAAACATTGCATGGTTAAGAACTTTTAGGGAGGTTCCATGTCTCTTTGATGGGATGAGGTCCTTGAAAAGTTAAAAAGTGATTATTTTTGATGTAACATTCCATCAATCCATTAACATACTAGTAGGCATTTAATCATATATAAAGGCATGCAAAATAATGTGAAAAAAATAAGTATATCAAAAAAATAGGAACCAATATGGCATGAAACAAAAAGTAGGAACATACAAGGCACAATAACCATAAAATCCATGTGAAAATATAAATAACTAGGAATTTTTATTAGTGGTATGAATGGGAAAATTAACTTGCCATAGTAATGGATAAAAACCCTTCTCGCTATTTGGAAAATGGTGGTGGCTTCCAAATTAATGAGTTATGTGTTTGCCATCCCAAGTTCAAATTGAATAAATAACAAAATAGAGTGAATGGAAAACATATGAACAACATCTATGTCATTACATTAACATCATACTAAAAATTTACTTATATGTGAATGCACACAAAATAAAACATTAATAAAGAAGGCATAATAACAATAACAACCAAGAAAAAACAAAGAAAACAATGTTGTGCATTCAATTACAAGAAAACATTTTCATCCATCTATTCTATTAACTAGAATTCATTTGCATAACATATCATGGTTAATAACTTTCAAGTAGGTTTCATATTTCTTGGTGGAGGAGGTATGTGAAAAGGTAGGGAGAGATGATAGTTGGTGGCATGTATGGTAGCATTCATTTCCTAAATTAATGGAGAAATCCTGCTAAACCACCTAAAAAATGGCACTCCCTTCCACATTAATGATCCATATGTATTTCAACATGGAACTTCCTTTCATATAAATAAATCATATGTATTTTATTTTGTGGCTTACGTGTCAAAATTACAAGATAATGATAAAATAATGTGTTCATTTCAAAATAATTATTGGTCCCTTGGGTCCCAACTATTGATCCCTTTGGTCCCTACAATCTTTCAAATTAAAAATACACCTTAAAATTGTATATCATAAGAAACTTCATCATAGGACTTCATGGAGCATCAATTTTCCTCCAAGATGATATTTTTGAAATGAAAAAACATTAAACTATCGAAATGGAAATTTTTAGAGTGCAAGATGGCATAATATGGAATATGTGGGACCCTCAAATTAAGGGTCCTAACTACTTGTCCCCTTCTCCTAACACATCATTTTTCTTGTGACTTGTCACCATATTTGAAATAGTCTTGCACACCCTAGAAAATAGGGGTCTAATAAACTCTCCATTCCCTAATTGTGACTTTGAATTAGGATAAAAATAGCACATATAGGTTGGGCATCCTCACTATCATCCTCTTACACAAACCCTATACTTTGAATTATGAGGATTCCATTTTTTTATTATTTTTCCTACAATTCCCTTACCCACCATCAACCCACTTGTATGTTAAATATAGAAAAAAAATAAGCATTCATAAATTTATCTACCTACATGAGGGCCCTTTATGATAGTGATAAATTCCTTGTTTTTGATATTTTGCTCAACTTTTTATGAAACACATAAAAAAGGAATAAATCAAAGAGATAATGAATAGAAACACATGCTAAAGATGGACTTGGTCCAATATTAAGTGGTAATGGAAAATAGATTTAGTCATTAGAGGCATCTGAAATTTAGGACTACATTGTGATCTTTTTTATGCATAACATTGCTATAAAGGCTTCTCTTGTAGTGCAAAGAATCACAAAGTTATTTGTTTTTTAAATTTATCAATCCTACAATGGCCATGATTAGTAACATAGTCTTGTAATTTATGGTCTTGTGTGTAGACACTAAAAAACTTTACATGATAGCTTTCAATGTCAAATTGTATTTTGACCCTTGTTCAACCTCACGTGTAGTGGAACACCTAGTCAATTAGACTCATTTACTAACTTGACCCTATCAAACCCCTAACTTAACACATTTGAATAAACCATGTAATTCATGCCTTTAATCCATTTTCTTCTATCCCATCGACTACCGATGGTCAGCCTAACTATCGATGATTGGCCTGATCATCAATGATTAAACCTCCAAGCCTATGTTAAAGCTTTAAAATATTGATAAATTTTTTTGAGATAAGTATCTCCCTAAATGGAAGCTTACTTTTAAAAACTAGCTTTCAAATGTCATGAATTGACAACTTTATTCTCCTATGAAATTTATAACTTCCTCCATCCTAATTAGCAACTTCATCTTATAAAAGGACAAGAGGAGGAAGTTAAATGGATCCAACACAATCCACAATCTAGAATCTTATATCCAAGATTTATTTTTTACACGTGTCCAACATCCTTTAACAAGCAAGCAATATCATCAAAGACTTGAACCTCTATCAAAATCACTTTCTAAAGCTAAACTATTATCACTCTAGCTAAATTACTTTAGCCTTCCACCATCAAGTTTTAGGTATCTTTCACTTGTTTTCATTGAATTATCTTATTTCTAACCTTCCTACCCTATCAGACCCATTAGTATCTTATTTTCCACCATTCAACCCCATAATAGACCTTTGTTTGCCCAAATACCTAATTTGTACCTTCTTTTTTGATCATTCTAGATTTACATAGGTAACCATTGATGGTTATCACAATGACCAATGGTCACTTTAACCATTGATGGTTATCAGCCCTAATTGGTAACAGTTCACCTGATCATTGATAGTCATCATTGCATAAAAATATAACCTATTTTTAGCCCCATAATCCCAGTCAAACCCAAATTTCCCTATTTTTGGTTGATTATAATACCTTTTTTATTTTATGGACTAGACTTGACCATTTTAACATAAGTATTGACTGGCTTTTCTAAATTTTGGTTACTTTTCTATTAACTAGCATTCAAATTTCATTGAATTTCACTTCATTTATCTTATGGAAGTATATATTTACTTTATCATCTCCAACTTAACTATTATAATAGTGGAGTTATGGCCTCCTAGAAAGTAATACACTTCTTGCATCTAGCTCACGCTAAGTAGTCCACTCATTTATTTACTAATGACCCATTTTTATAGTGTCTTTCTTATCTATAGGTTATTCCTTATTTGTCAAAGAGGAATTCCCATTATCATCTGGATTCACGCATGCACTTTAACATGTATTATTATACATAACCTATTACTATTTTCATTATTTACTTTCACAATTTACAAGTGAGTGAATATTAAACTAAAACATTTTGGCATGCCTGGTGGGACCTTGTTCCCTTTTTCTTCCTTTATTATTTGTTCATTGAATGAAATATGAATTTATTTTTGGGCTTAGAATAAACCTCTTCTATACATTTATTTCTTGATTATCTTAGTTCATCTAGTAACTTAGGAGGCAAAGTAATTAATCATAAATTTCATACATTTTATCACACAATTAAGCCAAACCACAAAATGATTAACACATCAAAACATACCTAAGACAAGGGCCAACTAGGATTTCATCACTTAGAGGCAACCTTACCCATTTTCATCTATCCTACCTAGATTTGGCCACTAATGGGAGAACCAACTCAACTCAATTATTGAGTATAAAATCTAAACTCGGTATATTTTGTCTAGGCACCTGACACTCTTACCACTGTGGGATCATGAAGTGAGTGGGTAGGCCTCAATACCAAGCCACATACTAAAGTTCAACACAAATTTCTCTTGAGTGCTTGAACTTAACCTGAAACCAACCTTATATTTCTTCTTTATTACCTAATCTCCAAGACAAATTCCCTCTTCACACTAAGGCATAAGCCAAAAGTGATCTAAAAAGAATCCTATGATTTAACGTATTTTTGGTGTATGCATTGTTTGCCTTGAATTATTTTATTTTGATTGATTTTTTTTGAAGTGTGATTTTATCCATATTATTTTCTAATTTATCACATGGTATCTATTAGACAGCAACTAAGAAACCAAACCAATCAACCACCACCTTCTTCTTCTTCCTCCATGGAATATAATAATAATGATGAGGGTTCACTCCATTTTTCTCCACCTCTTACCAAAATCTTGGTTGTTTTATAGGGTGGTGTAGATTTTGATACCTTTCTTTATAATAATTTGGTGGCCCTTCACCACTATCTTGACACCTTACCTCATCATACATCTATACCACGGTTCTTCCTACGGACCCTCCTTATAGTATGTCTCCCCATATTATGGTTGGAAATACCTCAACCCAACCATTATTTACACAAACCTCTTCTTCTTACAACATTCCATCTACTACCACTACCCAAACCCAATCCAACATTACAACCTATAACCATACACCACTTACTACACCCCATACTTCTCATATAAGTTTAACTTTACCTTTAGTTACATATACTCCACCTACCATGGGGTTATCTTCTACCCCCATTTCCACCCTTCACTTTATTACAACCAATCCACCAAATTCTACCTATTTTAGAGCTTGGTACTTTCTATACCTCAAACACTTTCACCCCTTATCACTAGAGTCACCACTTAACCTCAACTTGCTCAACCTCCACCCACTACCTAAACCATGCTTTTAATTCAACCTACATCCATCCCTCAACAAGTACCCATGATAACCTATCATTATGTCCCTAACCTATAGGGATATATAGCACCTTCCACCCAACAATTTGTGACAAGAAACCCTTATGTGGTACCATCTCAACCTCTTATCACCACTTACTAATATGTGGTTTCTTTAGCACCTTCTACCACGTATCCTTACATAGCTACCAACCAACCTCAATAGAATGTGCCCCTTAATTATACAACTTCCCAACCCCAACCATATTTGATCAAGATGTTAATTGATTAAATGACCAAGTTAAAGTCATCTATCTCTAGATCTTATAACCTTTTATCCTATGATCAAATTTGTAATGAACCAATTCATCCATCTATTCCCATAGATTCTTATCCTCCTCAATGGGAAATGCCTAATTTTTCCAAATTCTAAGGCAAAGAAGACCCTCAACAACATTTGAGAACATTTTATCATTCTATTTTTTTCACATATGACGGTGCTCTCCTTCTTCAAAACTTCCCCATGTCTTTATCAAGACTAACCCTTGATTGGTATAGTTCTCTTCCCATGCACTCCGTCTTTTTTTCTCCCAATTGGCCTATCACTTTTTACAACATTTTTTGGTAAATATATCTAAAAAGGTCTCTATTACTAACCTCTATTCTATTAAGCAATTCAATAATGAGTCAATTGTTGATTTTGTGGATAAATAGAGAGGTCTCATCAACCAACTTTATTTTTCCTTACCCCAACTTGAACTAGTTAAAATATTCTCTCAGGGTTGTTCCAAACATATATCCCCCACTATTTAGTTTCAAACCTTTAGAACTTTGATGATGAATTCACCATGGCACAAAAACTTGAAAATCGACCCATTGATGAAGGGAAATTGAAACTACAAAATAAGAATTATAGCTTTAAATCCAATGACGCTTACTCCACCAAAACCACTAACCAATGCAATACCAAAACAAAATCATCTACAAACTTAGTTCTTATAAAAAGTAATCCACCTCTATCTATCAACTAACCACCTTGAACCAATATTTTCAACCTGTCCTATTAACAAAACTGAAACCAAAATTAAGTTCCTCAAAAATAATTTACTCCCATTGGAAAATATGCATCAGTCTTAGATAAATATCTCAACTCCAACCTCATCTAACTTCCACCAATAAAACCACCCCAATAATTTGATGCTTCCCACCCTATATCAGGTTGGTATAATGAAAATGACCATTGTGACTTTCACTAAGTCATAGGACATGACATTAATAGATGCAATACCTTCAACATTATTGTCCAAAACTTGATTGATAGTGGAGAACTTGGATTTTATAATCCCAATCCACCGCTTAATCAATCATTTGACATTTTTTTCAATCCTTTTCCCAATCATTCTCATTCTAACCAACAACATGATAACCATCCCAAATCATCTCATTCTTATGAGGCACATACAATCAATGTTATTAATAACGAGCCCATTATTGAAGAGACCATTAACTCAATTACCCAAATGGAAATAGTAAACTCACCTCCTAGTCCTTAGGATACTCAAATGTAGAAATTAACCACCCCTCTCTCTTCACTTGATGAGACCTTAGCTTTATCTACCTCTCCTTTCATGGAAACACCAAAAGTGACAACATATACTATAACCATTCCTTCTTCTTCCAATCTATCCATTTAGGTGGAAGAACTACCCTCCATTGCTTTAAACACCCAAATAAAGGAAGAAAATTTATCCATTTTTTCACTTGAGGACACCATACCTACCTCCCTTATCATACAACCATCCATTTCCTCTTTGGAAACCATTCTACAAGAGGGGATTACCTCATGTACCCAACCATCAATTGTGGAACCTTCCCTCAAATACAATAATGAAGGATAAATTTCCCCTTATCCACCTAAGGGATTAATATTTGAAACCAATAACCAAGGAACTAAATCCATCTACAAGCCCTTTTCTAGGCTAGTCTAAATTTTAGAGTTCACTTCCTAGCCCAACTTTGATAGATCCACCTTTTGGCATCATCTTGGGATCCCTTACCAGAACAAATATAAATCCTCAACCTCCCTTGAATATAACCTTAAACTCATTATTAACTCTTCACCAAATACCTCTTTCAAAACCATAAGTGAATCATCCCAACACCTTCCTTATAACATTGCCAAATCACCTATACCTCTCTTACCAAACTAATCAAGAATATGGGAATTTTTCCCATACCTAACTGCACACACCTCTCTTTGAAGTTGGATTTAACACCATCTAATCCAAAAAAGGAACCCTCTACCAAATTGATTAATAAGGTAGAGTACCCAAACCTCCACCTCAAACTAAACCCATACCACATCCTTCCCACTTACCTTACATCTTAGGACCCCATCCTTCTACTATTCTAATTACCTATTATTCCTTTACTAAACCATCCCCCTTTTCTCCACCAATGCCTACACCCATCAAACCATCTAGTTATCCCTCATTTTTAATGAACCTATTTACCTCTACTTTCCCACCTATAGTTAAACCTTCATGATCTAAGTCTTCCATATCCAAATATTTAACCTCTAAACCAACCTTAACCAAGCAAACCCAACTAAAACCACCAACCAAAACCATTCCTCTAACTATAACTTCCATGTTAAAGCTTGTGCCCAAGAAGGATCCCATACCAAAAACTATAAACCCATCACCTCCAACACCTTTTAATGAATCATACTCAACTATATTATAGAGGTTATTTCAAATTTCATCCATTAGCTTGCAACCTATCAAACCATTCTACCCTTCTAACACCAAACCCTCCTAGTTCAATGATAAATTGATTTGTGTATATCATAGGGCATTAGGACATGACATGGAGAATTGCAAAGCTCTCAAAGCACTTATTCATAGCCTATATGGTGAGGATGATCTATTTTAAGATGAACCCTTACCCACATTACCAATATTACCATCAACCCATCCTACCTAACCTTCACCTACTCTCCCACTTCCACCTAAGGATGAGGATGAGAAATTGAAGCAAGCACAAAACCCAAGAAACCCCCTTATCCACACTATTCATGTGGTTAATTGATCCTAATCCCAAAAAAGTGATAAGGGAAAATCCAAAGCATCCATCCCATGGACTTACCCTTCAACCCCTCAATATTCCAACCAAAATCAAACACCTACACCTTCACTTTTGTCACCAAAAAACCCAAATCATCCATTTTGGATCCTCTCCCTCTAACCCTTATAAATCCATCTAGCATATCATGTTGAAACAAATTCACCAACTAGCAATGAAAATGAGCCTTTATGAACAAGTCAAAAACTCACCCCACCATCATCAAGCACTGATTGAGGCTCTATAATATATAGAGGTTCAACTAGATTATCCTCAACCTTTTTCATCCTTTGTTGTATCCCTCCAAATTTATACCCTCATCACCTTTTAGGATTCTGAAATACCCCCCAATTGTATTGAGGATTTCAATCCTCCCCTTTTTATCACAACATACATCAATCAAACTTGCATCAAAAGGGCGATGATTGATGTAGGATCTAGAATAAACATTATCTCCTCCCATGTATGTGACCAACTTCAGCTACCCAAAAATATCATGTCAAAAAGAATGATATTCCTTCGCTCCTTCAATGATATTATGGACACTACCCTAGGGATTGTTGTCCTCCATATCTACTTGGTGCCTCACACTATTCCCAAACTATTTTACATTATAGAGGGTGAGTTTCAATATAATGTTTTAATCAGATGCCCTTGGATCCATGTTATGATTTACATCCCTTCCACCATACATTAATGTGTCAAATTTGAGCATTAGGGATAAGTCATTACCATCAAAGATGATCCTAGTACCTTTGCCTCTTGAAATATGACAAACTGACCTAATGATGTTCTTATTCTTCTTTCATCTACTTTGAAACCAACTTTAAACAAAACCACCCCACCAAACATAACTGACAACACTCCTACTCATAATAATGATGAAGCATCAACTAGCTCAATGATCCCTTCATCCCAAATTTTGGTTGATGATCCCTTGTAATCCACATTTTAATGACTCTCTCTTGAGGAATATCACCTTTTAGATTTAGATGCTTTCCATACTCCAAAAGAATATGGGAATCCCAAATATGACCCTTCATACAATCCCAACATAAGAACCATAATCCCTTTTGGGCTCCCCAATAGTTAAACAAATTTTGTCTATGGGGGACTTGATCAGCCACTTCTTGCTCCCACCACTATCCTGTTCATTTGACCATTCACTGTCAATTTTTATTACATAGATAGACTAGCCTTCACCAAATCTTACCTTTATTAGTGAGTTTATAAGGGGTTTACTTTTGGCCTCTGTGAATAATGACCTCCTAATTTACCCATAATCAAAACTCAAAAACCTCATGAGTTCTTTGGCCTTGGGTTTGTACCACTAGAAGAACCCACATCACCAAAACCCATTACCACCATTGATGAAGAACTTACATCCTCACAAACCCCAGCTCCCTCTAAATATGCATAGTTTAATATCATCCCATCTAACTTTTTTTATCAATACAATTATTTTAGACCTCATGATATATCAAAAGGATGGCCAAACTAAAGCCCTTCCTCTCATCCATCCAAAAATTATTGAACGTGATTCTCTTACCATCAATACCATCCAATGTTAGGATGATGATTTCATTCTCACCTACCTTAGTGTAAGGGATTCCTATTTTCATAAATCTCTTCCTCCTAAGATTCAAGTTATGTTAAATTAATCGACTATTGATGTCAACTTGGGTACTCAGGATAACCCTTGTATCATCAAAATCAACCAATCTTTAAATTCTATGGAGCAATAAGAATACCGTTCTTTCCTTCAAGACCACATCATAGCATTTTATTGGTCTTATTAGGATATGCCCAAAATATACCCTTATATTGCTCTCTAAAACATTGTTACACATCCTAAGGCTAAACCAATTTGGAAAAAGCTTCATAGGATGCATCTTTGCATAGCCCTTCTTGTCAAAGAAAAGCTTCAGTGTCTCTCATCCATCAAATTTATTTAGCCCATCGACTATCCACAATTGGTTTCTAACATTGTTCCAATCACTAAACCCATTGGGGGCCTTCACCTCTATGTCAAATTTCATGAGCTCAACCTTGCTTGCCCAAAAGATGACATTCCTTTGCCAAACATCAACTAACATGTTGATCTTACAATCCTCCATGAAATGTTATCTCTCATGGATAGTTTCTTGAGATATAACTAGATCTTGATTGGCCCCAAAGATCAACATAAAACTTACTTTATTACCTTATGGGGAACCTTCTACTATAGGGCCATGTCCTTTGGACTAAATAATTCTAGAGCAACCTATCAGCAGGCCATGACTTATATATTTCATAATCTCATCCATAACATTATACAGGACTATGTGGATGATCTCCTTGGGAAATCCAAACACCACAAGGATCACCTATCTATTCTCACCATCATCTTTGATCGACTAATCCATTATCATGTCAGGCTCAAAACTAAGAAATGTATTTTTGGAGTCTTATCAAAAAAGCTTCTTGGTGTCATCATCTCTCTTTGTGGAACAAAAATAGATACCACCATAGTCAGATCAATCTTGGAGATGCCTCCTCCTAAAAAGTTTACATAACTCCATATCCTACAAGGTAAATATTAATCCATCCATCACTTCATCTCCTAGTTATTGGATACATGTCAACCCTTCCACTATGTCCTAAATAATACACCTCTTTTAAATGGACAAAGGAATGTCAACAAGCCTTTGATTTAATTAACGATTATCTTCTTTCTCTACCTATACTCATCCCTCCTAAGGAAGACCATCCCTTTCACCTATATATATCCACCACATACCATTTCTTAGGGGCCATGCTCACTCATCATGATGAAAAAAATAAAGAATAATCCATCTATTACATTAGCCACACCCTTATCAAATATGAAAATTGGTATACCTATCCCAAGAAACTCTACCTCACCTTAGTTTTTGTGGCCTCCAAACTCTACCACTACCTTATTAATCATAAACCATATGTCCTCACCAATGCTGACCCCCTCAAATATATGCACTCTAAGCCATAACAAAACCAACGTAAGGCTAAGTGGCTAGTGCTCCTAGATGAGTTCGATCTTGAGTTCCTTCAGTAAAAGTCCATTAAAAGATAAGTCATCACTGATCAATTAGTCAAATATCCTCTACCAAACAATCAACCTCTTCCTCTTGCCTTTCTTGATGAGTCCATCATAACAATTTCTTAGGAGGAACCCACCTACTAGATGACCATGTTATTTGATGGCTTTAAATGCCAATATTTTGAGGGTGCTAGTGTGATTCTCATTACCTTTAATGGTTAACCTCTTCCCCTTTATTTTAAACTTTACTTTGAATGGACCAACAACATATCTGAATATGAAGCCCTAGTCATAGGTCTCTAAACCACCCTAGCCTTAAGAGTCAAAATAATCAGTGTATTTGGTGACTCCTAACTAGTCATCAACCTAGTCAATGAATCTTATCAATGTAAAAATGATGCCCTCTTAAAGTAAAAAAAACTTGTGGATATACTCTAAATATCATTTGACCATCACCTTATTCAATTAGTTCCTTGATATACTAGCAAATTTGTAAATATGATAGCCTCCCTTGCTTCCCAAATTCCATCTCAACCTACTGACTCTAAACTATTTGTCACCATCCATAATTTTATCACACCCTCATATATCAATTCTAATCTTCCTACCATTTATAGTATGAAAACATCTCCTTCCAATATTTGGTATGACCAAACCTTTTATTACCTTAACATTGACATTATTCCTCCCAACCTTTCCAACAATGCCTGAAGAGCTTTTATTTAGGGTATCTCTTGTTACACTATACTAGGGGGGAATACTTTACAAATATGTCTTTGATGGCATCCATCTCTATTTTCTGTGTAGCCATGAAGATTCCCACACCATCAAGGAAACACATAACATAATCTGTGAGGGACATTTCAATGGCCTAACCATTGCTAAATGCATCCTTTGCCTTGGGTATTCATGGCCGACCCTCAGTCAAGATTATTATGACTATGTAAAAATGTGTTTCAAATGTTAACAACATGTTAACTTACATCACGCACCTCCCCATGGCCTTCAAGTATCTACATATTATTGGCCATTATTGAAATGGGGTCTTGACCTTATTGGGTAAATCAATCCTCATTCTTCACAATGACACCAATATATCATTACCACGACTGAATATTTTACCAAATGAGTAGAGGACATCCCTCTCATCTCAATCAAAGCCAAAAAATTATCATCTTCATCAATCACCATATCATATTTTGCTTCAGTGTTTCCCATAAGATCACCACTGATAATGGAAAATATTTTTGAAACTAGAAAGTCCAAGGTCTATATAATGATTTTGGCATAATGTTAAGCTTTTCCTCTCCTTACCATCCACAAGCCAATGGATAGGTGGAATATTTTAACAAAACCCTCATCAAAATGTTGACCAAGATAGGGAGTACTTCAGGTTGTGATTGACACTTGCATATCCCTTTTGCTTTATGGAACTATCACACTAGAATTTGAACCTCTATAGGCTACATCCTTCTTTCTCATCTTTGGAGCCAAGGTAGTCTTACCTCTTGATGTCTAGATATCATCTCTTTGCATATATTTACACAAAATCCTTTCTGAGAGTGATTATCATCAAGAATAGCTCATGCATTTTGAATTCCTTGATGAACATCACCATGCCACTCTTAATCACTTGTGTATCTATGAAGAATGAATCAAGCATGCATGTAACAAACACTTGAAAGAGTGAATGGTCAACATCAAAGACCTCATCCTTAAGGAAAATGAACATGTAACTAATATGGAGAAAGGTAAAAAGGGCAAGTTTGATTTCAATTGGCTTCGACCCTATATCATAACCCATAAGTATGGATTAGGAGGTTATTACTTGTCCTCTCTCAAAGGCAAACTAGAACCTAACCCTCTTAATGCTTCACATTTATGTCCTTTCTATTTTTAAAACATGGATCAAACTCACATTTGTGTCTAACTTAAGCTCATCCCTTGATTTATTATATTTTGACTTCCTTTCACCTACCTATCCCTAATACCCTTAGGAATAATTGATTAAAACATATAACCATGTGATTATCAATCATAATTATATGCCTAATCATAAATATGGGCACAAAAACTCTACCCATGTCATGGTTCTCATGGATACTTTTCATCTCTAATCAGATGGAATCCCATGATTAGTTAACTCTCAAACCACTTTCCCTATCCATCATTAACCTTTTGTGTTAAAGTTATGCCTTCATAAAGGTAAACGTTTAAACCCAAATAGACTTGTCCATGTCTAACCTAGCATTCAAAATTGACAAATTGATATACCAACATAATATTTGGGTCCATATCTCTAGTATTACCAACTGCTCCCTTGAAAAATAGTATCCCAACACCTAGAGTTTCTTAAAAATAGACTACTCCCTTGAAGGATAACTATAAAAATCCAATTTTAGACCATTCATTTGAAGGATGGATAAGAAATAATCATCTAAAGATTCTCACATCGATCAACTTTAATAACATAACGAAAGCAACAAACAACCCTATGTCAAAATCAAAGTAAGCCACAATTGGCTCCTATAAGTGCCATTTATAGACTTCCCGCATCAATCAGTCTATGTATTATCTCTGTACCTAGAAATTAACTCTTATATGTGTCATTTGTAAACTTCTCATGTTCATCAGTCTACATATCATATTAAGGCAAGGACTTATCTATGATTCTTCTTTTATCATGTATAAAAGGGGTAAACTAACCCACATTAGGTTATATTTTCACCAATTTAGCATTCAACCATCTACCTATCACATCCCTTCCATTCAATTCCTCTCTAAAATCAAGGGACTATGAGCTTATTTGACACAAAGTGATCAAGAAATCTCATTTCACAATCAAAGCATGCTCATGTGAACTATTTGATAGGTTTATGTTCACTGATTCATCTATGTGTTCTTGATGTTGGGTCCTTTGCCAACCTAAAACATCGTGCCTTTTATTTTCCCTCCATTAATCCTTATGGATGTATGTCTCATAATTATTATCTCTTTCTCACATTTAGTTTGTACATATGTAACTAGGTATTTACATGCTTTCATTTTTTTATGTATCCTATCCAAACATGCAAACATTGTTCTCATCAATGCAATCATAACATTATGAACCATGAACAAAAAAAATATAAACCATATCCTACCAGTAAACACATCAAAAACCATAATTCATTAATAATCACAACATACCATTATAATATCATAACAACATATTATCCTCATCAAACATCATCCCATAACAATTCCAACACATCATCATATTTATGAATATTACATCATCATCCTATCTATAAACCACATTGTCATAATCATCTCATAAACAAAATCATTAGCACTTATCTATCAAATATTCATGATCATGTGCAAACTTGACTAAATAATAACAAACATCTTGATCAAAAACATGTTGTCAACCACATCATCATATAAATAAATAGTCATCAAAATCCATCATATCCATCATCAAATACCTAAACTAAAGAGTCAATAATAAACCTATACATAAAGTATCATATATGTCATCCATAACCCATAAACATCATTACATCATGATCATAACACATCAATACATTATCAACAAAACATTATAAACATCAAAAATTAATCATCATGTCATATATCAACATGTCATCAATATAATCAAATGTCAAAAATATAATCAACATAATCAATATATAATCATCATATACACCAATAAGGAAATACATGAAATAATGTATCCATGTATCTCTCACTCATATACATCTCATGTCATCAACACATAGGATGGTATCATAATCAAAATCATATACGTAATCTTATCTATCAAGCCCCTAGTACACCACTACCACTAGTCCCATCTGCACCTACACCTACACTTCCATCTAGTGGTAACCCCCCTGATATCTTTGCCTACCCAACTATAGAATCCCACTATCTTAGAGTAGCTATTAGAAGGATCACATACTAGGATGGTCCTATACTCTTTATTTCTCATCTCCAAAGGCAATTATGCTAGCACTATGACCTCATAATATCTCATCTCTTTGATGGTAGGTAGGTGTCATGTCCTTAAAACTATGTCAAGTGGTCCTCTTACTACTGCTACAGCTGCAACTACCCTCTATCTTAATGAATATCTCTCCTAAGTCACTAATATAGGAGAGATCATTTCTTGATCCCACTTATCAGTAACTATAGTAACCTACTCCTATAAGGTGAAAATATATGCCTATAAAGTGGCCACCTATCCCTATAACCTAGTAATATGAGCTTGTGTTGCTACTGCTACCACTACTACTTGACCATTCTATGCTGGTGTCCCTACAAGGTCCACATCCATAGGCTGCTACCCCCATCACTCCATCTAAAATTGGCCACTGCATAACCATCTATAATCCCTACATCATCTATGGAAGCTCTCATCGATAGCTCCTCATGATCTAAAACCACCTTCCATGCCTATAGATTTTGGAGTAATAACTTAGTATCCTCTCTCTTGAATCATGGAGGATATGTTGGTATCCCCTAAATAAGTCAAAAATACCTCCTCACATGGTCGAATGGGATAATCTTAGTCTCACCATCCCATCTCCCATATATCTAACACCAACTCTAAAGTGATAATGTGTGATAACTATATCTTGCCCACCTTAACCAATCCACATATGACCTTCACACTACATCACCCACCACCAATCCCTCCAACACATATCTAAATCAATCTATGTCTCTAGAACCACCACTAACCCTTATCAATGCATAATTTCCTCTCCACCTCTTGAAACCCACTATGTAGTCCATCGACACAAATCGATCCCATGATAGTGCTAATGATCTCAAAACTCATATGTGCTTATATACCCAATAGTGGAACACAAAACTATCACTAATCCCATACTATCTATGTGTTTAGAAGGCCTAGAGCTCCCTATAATTCTAGTCAATTAGCACTGGGGCCCATCTAAACATAGTCTTCCCTAATTGGATCTCCACCAATACTTATAGTAGCAGGTATGGAAATCATCTATGGAATGAATTTGGTAATTCAAAACAAGTCACTACCATCATCATCATCCTTAGTAATCATCTATTCCCTGGGGCCCTCTTATATAATGGCCTAATCTGAAACCCACCTGCATGCCACTTGGCATGAACCTAGTGTTCTCCTTATAAGAGATCCATGTGATAGTCCCACTCCTCACTCTCAATATGATATATGGGCTCCCCTTGAATCAGTATCCATGTGATCTTAGTCACATCCTCCAATAAGATGGTCATCTCTCTAGTAGGCAACATGAAGGTTTTCATCATTAGGTCCCATCTCTTGATGAGTACGACGATCATGGCCACATCCTACAGTAGGTGATGATAATGAATCATAAACCCTAGGCCAACCATCTCCATGTACTTCTACTACTCTATGGTCATCACATCTTGAACTTTAGTGAATATCCTCAGGACGTGGTCCCTCATCTAAATCCAATCGCACACATATACCATAATCACACAATAATACTAGCATGCCTATTTCATTTTCAATATCACTCTAAAATTTATACCTATCTTTATTAATCTATTCCACCCTCCCCTATTACATCTAATATTTTACCTCTCATAATCAGCCACACCTATCCTTCACACACACTGTACCTCTCTCCCAAATGATTGCCCTAACTATTTAATCCCAACCCTAGAAAAATCATTTTGAACACCTAAAACAATTCTATTAGATAACTTCCACTCCTCCTATCTACACCTATTGTTTGCCTACCACTATAAACACCCATTCATTCATGCCACCCCTTTACCACCATTTTCATATTTGGTACAACTTTTCCACCCTTCAACACTTTGAATAACTTCATCCACTTTATCACTTTTTCAATCAATTTTGACCAACTTTAGCCTTTTACACCCATTTACCAATTTTAACCACTATCAATTAAACCATTTTAGCATTTAAACCTTTTATTAAATTTTCACTAATTCCAAAACTAAAATATAATTATTACACCTACAATGCTACTTTCGCACAATTCTTTAATTTTTTCACACAACTTTAAAATCTTTTCACTTATTTTCCATCTTTTACCAAACTTTTCCACCAATCCTTAGACCACCAATAGTTTGTTAAACTATCGATCGTTACTTAGGGACATTTTTACCCTTAGGTTTGACCAACAATGGCCAAGTTAAACTGCTAATGGTTAGTATGTGTAGCCACTAATGGTGTAAATCTAACCCTCAACCTCTCACAACCTCTAAAAAATCACCTAAATCACTCAATTTCTTTACCTAACAATATTTTCTAGCCCATTACACTCTTAACACACCATTCTAATCTCCATTTCCCCACTAATTTTACTACAAAGAAAAAGAAAACCTAAGCCTAGGGAATCATGGCCCAAGATAATTTAAAAAACCCTACCCCACTAATTTGACCTATTCCAATGTAATTTTATACCAACACAATCAATTATACTATCAAGTTCACAATAACACCTACCTCATTCCATGATCGATGCCATGGTCAAATCCCTCATCTAACTACTTGGCTACATCCTCATCCACCCTCCATCTGGTCACACCTCAGGGTCCTAAAACATGTTATCACCTAATTCACTATTGCCAACTCAGCACACTTACTACACAAATGACAAATTAGACAAATTACCTAGAGGACAAATGCCAAACAAGTTAAATGGTAAAACTGACTTGACATTTTACTTTTATCTTCTTGGTTTTTTAAGGTTTTCTTAATCATCAATGGTTAGGATGACCATCGATAGTTGACCCTAGGAACACTCTTAACTATCAATGGTTAGGGTCCCACTTTTCTTTCCCTTCTTTCAAATGAACCCCACCTCACTACCAACCTTTTTGGAGAATTACATTTGGCCTAAAGTTCTTTTTAGATATTCTGTCCATGTAACTATGTAGGTAGCATCCACTTGCCTAGTGTATATGGAGTTAGGTCAACCATCCCTTCATCAAATAATCCAACCATTACACCATTTACACCTCAATTTTAGTCATTTTTAATATGGACCATTTGCTTGTTTTATGACAATTTTTCATCGTCATTTTGACTGTATCGACCAACCTTTCCATCTTGAACTTTGCACCACCTCATGCACAACTTAGCCAATTATGTTGTTTCACTGGAGCACTTCCTATATTAGATACTTATAACTAACACCAACCTTGTATATATGTCTTGATATGCCTAAATCGATCAACTATGACCAAAATTATGTACTGATTACCCCTATCAAATGTCCCTCGAGCATTAAACTTAGTTTACCAACCTTCCCAACTTTGGTATTTACACGATCTTGACTATCACCCTTAGTTGCATTCTATGTACATGTTTTCATCTCAAATGCCCAACCTTTTTATGTCACTCACCTTATCACTACCCATTAACCATTTATCAAACCCTGACCTGATTCTAATTTCACCTCATCAACTCCCAATTTGTGGGGGAACACCTCCTCCCCTACTCACGGTAACCCAACCTTGACCAACAATATATTTTTGTTTTAAAGCTTGTTAGATCAAAGCCACATAACAAAAAGTGACAAAATATAGACACTCAAAAACTACACATGATAAATTTTGATTTCAAACTACTTTTTGACCCTTGTCTGATTTCGCATCTAGTGGACCACCTAGTCAATTAGACTCATTTACTAACTTGACCCTATCAAACCCCTAACTTAACACATTTGACTAAACCATTTAATTAACCCCTTTAAACCATTTTCTTCTAGCCCTTTGATCAATGATGATCAACCTAACCATTTATGGTTGGCCTGACCATCGACAGTTGGCCTAACCATCGATGGTTAGGTTTTCAAGCCTGCTTTAAAGCTTTAAAGCATTGACAACTTTTTATGAGATAAGTATCTCCCTAAATAACAACTTGATTTTAAAAACTATCTTTCACATTTTGTGAATTGGAAACATTATTCCCCTATCAAATTAGTAACTTCCTCCATCCCAATTAGTAACAACATCCTATAAAAGGAGAATAGGAAGAAGTTAAATGCATCTAGCACAATCCATAATCCATAATCCACAATATTGCAGCCAAGATTTCTTGTATACAAGTGTCCAACATGCTTCAACAAGCCAAAAACATCATTTAAATTCAAAAATTTATTGGAATCAATTTTAAAATTTAAAGTAGTGTCACTCTAGCCAAATTACTTCATCCTTCCACCATCAAGTTTCAGGGATCTTTCACTAATTTTTGTTGATTCTTCTTATTTTTATCCTTCCTACCCTATTAGACCCATAAGTGTCTTATCTTCCACCCCTCAACCCCATAATAGACCTATGTTTTCCTAAATACCCAATTTGTACCTTCTTTTTTGATCATTCTAGATTTACAGAGGTAATCATTGATGGTTAGCGCAACCATCGATGATTACCCAATCACTAATGGTCAGCCTAAATCATTGATGGTTCACCTAACCATCTATAGTCATGATGGTATAAAAATACAACAAGATATTTTTATCCCCATAACCTCAGTTAGACCCAAATTTCTCTATTTTTGCCTAATTACAATACCTTTTCAGATTTTCTAGACCAAACCCCAACTATTTTATCATAAGTATTGACCAATTTTGATAAATTTTAGTTCCATTTCTATTAACTAGCATTCTAATTTATTTGAATTTAACTTCATTTATCTTATGCAAGTATATATTTACTTTATCATTTTCAACTTAACTATTATAACAATGGATTGATGGCCTCTTAGCAAGCAATACACTTATTGGATCTAGCTCATGCTAGGTAGTCCACTCATCCATTTAATAACAACCCATTTTTATAGTGTCTTTCTTATCTACAAGTTATTCATTCCTAGTCAAAAAAGAGTTCTCATCATCATCTTGATTCACACACACAATTTATAAGGTATTCTTCTACATACCTTATTACTAGTTTCACTATTTACTTTCAAAATTAAGAAATGAGTGAAAATTAAAATGAAACATTGTGTTTTTTTTTTTTTTTTTTTAATTTGTAGATGTCCATGGAACCAAATTGGGGTTTTATTCATCTATGTGTCTAAATGTTGAGTCAATCATCAAATCCATCATATAGATGCATTTTGATGTTGATCAAACAATTACAACTAGCCTTCTAACTAAGTGAGATTACATCTTTGTCCATTTGGAATATAAAATAAAGACAAAATTAATAATTATGAATTTCAATGCAAATGTGATGCATCAATATTATCTTATCAAAATAAAATGTATGTTCATGATAGGGGCATGAACATTGTTCATTTTTTTTTATCATGCATTTTATTCTGCGTTGAGATAAATTTAAAAAATATATATAATAAAATATATGTTCATGATGAAGGAATGGAATTTATTCATTTAGTTTTGATAATTATTATTTTTTACATGGAATGAACTTGAGGAAAACTATATAATTAAATCTATAATCCATTTTACTCATTGGTTCAATTTTATTTGATTGTAATTATGCTTATGGTTTTCTCTTTATCTGTGTAGTTATTTGTGTTAGGACATTTTGTACTTTTCACCTCATTCATAAGGGTTTTGACATGTTATCTTACCAAACCATGAACATGCATAGTTACACAAATATGCAAAAAAGTCACCCCAAATTCCATGTGATTTAGCTAGGAAGTAAACATTTCTTAAATACTTAAAAAAATAAGGATAAACTCAATTAATTTATAGTGGAAATATGGTATGCATAAACATAGGTGTAATCTTATCTTTTATCTTTAAAAATTTAAAAAGTCGCATTCTGATTAAAATTACATATATGTGGACATTACCTACACATGAATTTAGGTTTTTCTATTGAGTGATATACATATTTGGAGCTTTATACTAGAGGTAAAGTAATCTATACATACTAAGGTACATTTAACCTTTTAATCTATAAATTGCATTATTAGAATAAAAGGGGTGAATTTGTAGATACTGTACTATGGTATTAAATAATTGACAATGACAATCTTGACATACATTTAGCATGTAGAAGTTAAGCACATAAATAACATCCCAATCTCTCAGTATCTCACACTTTCATGCTATATATCATGAGTTGATGTTTTTTTCTATTGTTACACACCTATAAGAAGCTCACTGTCTATTGAAAAAATTATAAAATATATTTCATAGACCTCTTTATATCTTTAGTTTAATCCACCTATACACATGTCACTTTCATCAATTTCAATAAATATCAACAATAAATTCTAACATGTTATATTGGGAACTAATCCTCTTCTAGTAACAACTATATTTCAAAAAAAACATTCCTTAGGGTTGACCCATTTTCCTAACATGTTGGTGTTGTGATAAATTACCCAATTGGACTCATATATGAACAAATCAATTTTTCATTCAAAAGGGACTCAAGGCATTGATTCCATACACATATAAAGACTATTAAACACTAATAAAATAATCCATATTATTATAAAATTGTAAACATAATAATAATAATATTAGTAACAAACCAATAATAAATCAAATTGAATCCAAGTCAAAGCAAACATTGTCATGTATACAATCTAAATCATTAGTTACATATAAATAATTAGACCAAAATCAAAATCGCAAACTATGTTTAGAAATTAAGTGTATTACTATATCTATATTTAAATTATCTGATATGAAGGTAGTGTTAGATGATGAAATGGGGATGATTTTGGTTAGCTCAACCCATTACACTTTCCCAGTTTTACTAGGTTTATATGCCTCACAATAAAACTTAAGGTTTTAATTTGAAGTAGATTGATTTATTGTGTTTCATGTATAATTACGTGCCTCACAATAACACTTAAGGTTTTAGTTTGAAGTAGATTGATTTATTGAGTTTCATGTATTAATAAGGTGAATATCACACACACACACACACACACACACACACACACACACACACAGAGAGAGAGAGAGAGAGAGAGAGAGAGAGAGAGAGAGAGAGAGAGAGAGAGAGAGAGAGAGAGAGAGAGAGAGAGAGAGAGAGAGAGAGAGAGAGAGAGGAGAGAGAGAGAGAGAGAGAGAGAGAGAGAGGAAAATTTTAGTATATAGATAGATTCCATAATTTCCATCTAGTTCAATACCAATTAACATAAGTGAGTATCAACCAAAGATACTGACCTAGATCAACATAATTACCACTATGTAGAGAGAGAGAGTTATAGTTATTGAATCAAACTAATTACACAACTATTAGTTGATATCCACTTCTACAGTACAATCAGATTCATCACGTCACCCAAATAAACAGAGTAATAACCCCTTGTATTATAGTTACTATATTGAACATATGCCACTTATCAAATTATCTCAATCAATTCTAGTAGTTTACATTTGAATGTATGCTTGAATACCATATCTTAATATATGAATTACATTTTAATTTTCCATTATATTAGAAGTTTATTACCAAATTGATGTAAAATAGTGGAAACATGGGTAAGTGATCTACTCATTTTGATTATAGCTAACATGAAATAATTCCATTTTTTTTTGGGAATTATTTTTCATAACCCACTAGAGAGATTCATGCCTAGTAAGGAAACACACTTGAAATGGTACAAGTGTAGGATATATATTAGTAGGATATCTTTACTCTTAGTAACATAATCCTCTTTTTAAATTTATATTTGTATTTTGGACTGAGCATACTCATTTTTATTAAAATGACCTTCTTCCCTTTTGTGAAAGGACCTATAGTGGTTGAGTAGAGTAATTGTGCAGGCAAAGTGTTAAAAGTTAAGGTCAAAATTACAATATTTGTCATTAATATATATCATATTGAGTTCAAACATTGTTAGGTACTACTAAAACACTAGGAATTCAAAGGTGAAGAGTAGGACTGATAATTTTAATACCTTCCATTTTTCAACATGTTTAGGCATGAAATGATTTTTCTAATCTTGATTTTATTTTCAACATTAAATTTTTTTAATCTCAAATTTTATACTATGTAAAAATAATAGGTAAAATAAAGAGTCATTAGAAAAATATAATTAAAATTAATTATGTCAAATTAAAAAATGAAAATAAAAATACATAGATATTAATTATGATGTGGAAGAACTTATTTCTTTCTTTCTTTCTTTCTTTCTTTCTTTCTTTCTTTTCTTTCTTTCTTTCTTTCTTTCTTTCTTTCTTTCTTTATGATTAAATGTAATTACTTCAAATCAAAAAATGAAATGAAAAATATTTATGTATTATATTAAGATGTAAAATAACTTATTTATTTATTTTTCTTTTATTTATTTTTTTTGGAAATATTAGCAGGTTGTTAAGTTTTTTTGATACCTTAATTTTATCACATGTTTAGGCACCAAAGGAATTTTATAATATCTATTTTATTTTCCACATTACATTTTTTATTCTCAAATTTTGCATTGTGTAAAAATAATAGGTAAAATAGAGAGTCCCTAGAATGGTTGATACTCACCTAGATCAACATAATTACCACTATGTAGAGAGAGAGAGTTATAGTTATTGAATCAAACTAATTACATAACTATTAGTTGATATCCACTTCTACAGTACAATCAGATTCATCAGGTCACCCAAATAAACAGAGTAATAACCCCTTGTATTATAGTTACTATATTGAACATATGCCACTTATCAAATTATCTCAATCAATTCTAGTAGTTTACATTTGAATGTATGCTTGAATACCATATCTTAATATATGAATTACATTTTAATTTTCCATTATATTAGAAGTTTATTACCAAATTGATGTAAAATAGTGGAAACATGGGTAAGTGATCTACTCATTTTGATTATAGCTAACATGAAATAATTCCATTTTTTTTTGGGAATTATTTTTCATAACCCACTAGAGAGATTCATGCCTAGTAAGGAAACACACTTGAAATGGTACAAGTGTAGGATATATATTAGTAGGATATCTTTTACTCTTAGTAACATAATCCTCTTTTTAAATTTATATTTGTATTTTGGACTGAGCATACTCATTTTTATTAAAATGACCTTCTTCCCTTTTGTGAAAGGACCTATAGTGGTTGAGTAGAGTAAGTGTGCAGGCAAAGTTGTTAAAAGTTAAGGTCAAAATTACAATATTTGTCATTAATATATATCATATTGAGTTCAAACATTGTTAGGTACTACTAAAACACTAGGAATTCAAAGGTGAAGAGTAGGACTGATAATTTTAATTACCTTCCATTTTTCACATGTTTAGGCATTGAAATGATTTTTCTAATCTTGATTTTATTTTCAACATTAAATTTTTTTTAATCTCAATTTTATACTATGTAAAAATAATAGGTAAAATAAAGAGTCATTAGAAAAATATAATTAAAATTAATTATGGTCAAATTAAAAAATGAAAATAAAAATACATAGATATTAATTATGATGTGGAAGAAACTTATTTCTTTCTTTCTTTCTTTCTTTCTTTCTTTTCTTTATTTCTTTATGATTAAATGTAATTACTTCAAATCAAAAAAATGAAATGAAAAATATTTATGTATTATATTAAGATGTAAAATAACTTATTTATTTATTTTTCTTTTATTTATTTTTTTTGGAAAATATTAGCAGGTTGTTAAGTTTTTTTGATACCTTAATTTTATCACATGTTTAGGCACCAAAGGAATTTTATAATATCTATTTTATTTTCCACATTACATTTTTTATTCTCAAATTTTGCACTGTGTAAAAATAATAGGTAAAATAGAGAGTCCCTAGAATGGTTGATACTCACCTAGATCAACATAATTACCACTGATGTAGAGAGAGGAGAGTTATAGTTATTGAATCAAACTAATTACACAACTATTAGTTGATATCCACTTCTACAGTACAATCAGATTCATCAGGTCACCCAAATAAACAGAGTAATAACCCCTTGTATTATAGTTACTATATTGAACATATGCCACTTATCAAATTATCTCAATCAATTCTAGTAGTTTACAATTTGAATGTATGCTTGAATACCATATCTTAATATATGAATTACATTTTAATTTTCCATTATATTAGAAGTTTATTACCAAATTGATGTAAAATAGTGGAAACATGGGGTAAGTGATCTACTCATTTTGATTATAGCTAACATGAAATAATTCCATTTTTTTTTGGGAATTATTTTTCATAACCCACTAGAGAGATTCATGCCTAGTAAGGAAACACACTTGAAATGGTACAAGTGTAGGATATATATTAGTAGGATATCTTTATTCTTAGTAACATAATCCTCTTTTTTTAAATTTATATTTGCATTTTGGACTGAGCACACTCATTTTTATTAAAATGACCTTCTTCCCTTTTGTGAAAGGACCTATAGTGGTTGAGTAGAGTAAGTGTGCAGGGCAAAGTGTTAAAAGTTAAGGTCAAAATTACAATATTTGTCATTAATATATATCATATTGAGTTCAAACATTGTTAGGTACTACTAAAACACTAGGAATTCAAAGGTGAAGAGTAGGACTGATAATTTTAATACCTTCCCTTTTTTCACATGTTTAGGCATGAAATGATTTTTCTAATCTTGATTTTATTTTCAACATTAAATTTTTTTTAATCTCAAATTTTATACTATGTAAAAATAATAGGTAAAATAAAGAGTCATTAGAAAAATATAATTAAAATTAATTATGTCAAATTAAAAAATGAAAATAAAAATACATAGATATTAATTATGATGTGGAAGAACTTATTCTTCTTTCTTTCTTCTTTTCTTTTCTTTCTTTCTTCTTTCTTTATTTCTTTATGATTAAATGTAATTACTTCAAATCAAAAAATGAAATGAAAAATATTTTATGTATTATATTAAGATGTAAAATAACTTATTTATTTATTTTTCTTTTATTTATTTTTTTTGGAAATATTAGCAGGTTGTTAAGTTTTTTGATACCTTAATTTTATCACATGTTTAGGCACCAAAGGAATTTTATAATATCTATTTTATTTTCCACACTACATTTTTTATTCTCAAATTTTGCATTGTGTAAAAATAATATGTAAAATAGAGAGTCCCTAGAAAAAACATGATTAGGCATATGTAAAAAAAATAGGTAAAATAGAGAGAGAGAGAGAGAGAGAGAGAGAGAGAGAGAGAGAGGGAGAGAGAGAGAGAGAGAGAGAGAGAGAGAGAGAAGAGAGAGAGAGAGAGAGAGAGAGAGAGAGAGAGAGGGAGAGAGGGTAGGAGAGAGAGAGGAGAGAGAGAGAGAGAGAGAAGAGAGAGAGGAGAGAGAGAGAGAGAGAGAGAGAGAGAGAGAGAGAGAGAGAGAGAGAGAGAGAGAGAGAGAGAGAGAGAGAGATCTTAGTATAATATATAAATATTTTTCATATGCCTAATCATGTTTTTCTAGGGTCTCTCTATTTACCTATTATTTTTACACAATGCAAAATATGAGAATAAAAAACTTAATGTGTAAAATAAAATAGATATTATAAAATTCCTTTGGTGCTAAACATGTGATAAAATTAAGGTATAAAAAAAACTTAACAACCTGCTAATATTTCCAAAAAAAAACAAAAGAAAAAAAAAAAAAAAAAAAAGTTATTTTACATCTTAATATAATACATAAATATTTTTCATTTCATTTTTGATTTGAAGTAATTACATTTAATCGTAAAGAAAAGAAAGAAAGAAATAAGTCTTCCACATCATAATTAATATCTATGTATTTTTATTCTCATTTTTTAATTGACATAATTATTTTAATTATATTTTCTAATGACTCTTATTTTACCTATTATTTTTACATAGTATAAAATTTGAGATTAAAAAAATTTAATGTTGAAAATAAAACAAGATTAGAAAAATCATTTCATGCCTAAAACATGTGAAAAATGGAAGGTATTAAAATTATCAGTCCTACTCTTCACCTTTGAATTCCTAGTGTTTTAGTAGTACCTAACAATGTTTGAACTCAATATGATATATATTAAATGACAAATATTGTAATTTTGACCTTAACTTTTAACACATGCCTACACACTTACTCTACTCACCACTATAGGTCATTTCACAAAAGGAAGAAGGTCATTTTAATAAAATGATTATGCTCAGTCCAAAATACAAATATAAATTTAAAAGATGATTATGTTACTAAAGAATAAATATTCCTACTAATATATATCCTACACTTGTACCATTTCAAGTGTGTTTCCTTACTAGGCTGAATCTCTCTAGTGGGTTAGGAAAAATAATTCCCAAAAAAAAATGGAATTATTTCATGTTAGGCTATAATCAAAATGAGCAGATCACTTACCCATGTTTCCACTATTTTACATCAATTTGGTAATAAACTTCTAATATAATGGAAAATTAAAATGTGATTCATATATTAAGATATGGTATTCAAGCATACATTCAAATGTAAACTACTAGAATTGATTGAAATAATTTGATAAGTGGCATATGTTCAATATAGTAACTATAATACAAGGGGTTATTACTTAGTTTTATTTGGGTGACCTGATGAATCTGATCTGTACTGTAGAAGAGGATATCAACTAATAGTTTGTGTAATTAGTTTGATTCAATAACTATAACTCTCTCTCTACATAGTGGTAATTATGTTAATTCTAGGTCAGTATCTCTGGTTGATACTCACTTATGTTAATTGGTATTGAACTAGATGGAAATTGTGGAATCTATTGATATACTAAAATTTTCCTCTCTCTCTCTCTCTCTCTCTCTCTCTCTCTCTCTCTCTCTCTCTCCTCTCTCTCTCTCTCTCATCTCTCTCTCCTCTCCTCTCTCTCTCTCTCCTCTCTCTCTCTCTCTCTCTCTCTCTCGTTGGGATTTTTTTTCATTATTGAAATATCCTTGCATACTCTATAATATTAGGTTATCAACAAATCAGATGGATTAACAAAATGAGATTGTTAAAGGATGGAAGTTTGACTTATGGTTAAAATAAAATAATATCACCTAGGGTTTAGTCATCCTCATTGTCATCATCTTACATAAACCCTAGACTTTTACTTATGAGGAATTCATTTATTCCTTTCTTGTTTTAGTGACCTCACCCACCATCAACCCAATTATATATAAAATATATAAAATAAATAAACATTTAAAAGCTTTTTTGCCTATACAACATAACCCTTTGTGTTAATGCTAATTCCTTTTTCTTGCTTTCAGACATTTTAAGTTTTTTCTCACTTTTTATTAAGAACATATAAAAAAGAATAAATAAATGAGAGAATTGAATAATTCAATGTTACATACTTACAAATTTTAGGGCTCTCATCCACACATCATAAAATGTTCAGTGATATATCAAGAAAAATAATGATAAAGAATATTTGTCAACTTATAAAATGTGATTTAAATAACACAACAAAAAAATCCAAAAAAAGGGATTGGGTCTAAGCCATCTTAGACAAAATTTATTATAATGGAATGGAAAGTATAATTTTGATTAAATAAATAATAACTCGTATTCCTATATGCATTAAAACATAAAGTTGTTTCATCCACATAACTAAAAATGATCAGTAAGACTTTAAACATTTAAAGGTTGTACAAGGTAAGTACTAAGAAACCATAATTTTGATACAAAAACTATTATATTTTTTACTATGTTAATGAAACCTTAATTTGATACAAAGACAATAATTCTTTTTTGATATGTGTTTGAAAATTTTTTGGGGTTACATTCACACACTAGTGAATCTTGAATCTTCCAACCCATGACGTGCATTCAATATGAGTGTGACATAGTGACATGAATTCACTAAAACTATAGGTATTACATTAAAACACCAAAAAATTCAGAGTCAGATATGTATTAAAAAATGACACTGATGTGGGTTTAAAAATGGTAATATTTGATGCCTCTAACAAGCATCTTCTAACATGGGCATAAAAAGTACAATAAAATAACAGGCATGCAAAAAATAAAATAACATACATGTAGTTCAATTTCAAGGAAAGACACCTCTATATAAATTTCCATTACTCTATTAACATACCAATAAATCTTTAGTTAGATGTGAGAGTAAACTAAAAACAATTATAAACATAGTAGGACACAATAAAAATCATTTTCATCCCTTCATTATACTGATGAAATTTCCTCTATGAAATGTTGCATGGTCAAGAAATTTAGGGTAGGTTACATGGCCTTTTAAGAGGAGGAAATCCCACAAAAACTTAGGTAGAGATTTTTTTTGGGTGTAACATTCCATCACTCCATTAACATACCATTAAACATCTACTCATGTGAAAGAACACCAAATAAAACTTGAAAACTAAAAGCACATCAAAAAAATAGGAATGTATAAGGCACACAACTGATAATAGAAACATAGAAGGCACAATAAAATAATAACAATGTGAAAATATAAATAACTACAAATGTGTATTGGTGTTGTGTAGGGAAAAATTAAGTTGTCATATTAATAGATAGAAACTTGTCTAGCCATCGAGAAAATGGTGATGGCTTCCATATTAATGAGCCATGTGTTTTTCATCTTAAGTTAAAACTGAATAAATAACATGATAGAGTGAAGGAAAAACATATTATCAACTATTTCTCTCCATTAACAAACCAATAAGTGTTTATTTTGATGCGAATACATTCAATAAATAACATTCACATTGATATGTTGCTGACATCTTCATTGTATGACTTCCTAAAGTGTTGATTTTCCTCTTGGATGATATTTTTAAACCATTAAAATGTTAAGCTATCAAAATAAAAAAAAGTAGAGTACAAGGTGGTATAATATGGAAGATGTGGAACCCAAAAATTAAGGGTCCCAACTATTGGTCCCCTTCACCTAGCATATCATTTTTTTTGGGTTTGTCATCATAATTAAAATGGCTCCACCAACCCTAAAAATAGGTGTCTCAATAACTCTCCATTACTGATGGTGGGGTACATTGACTTTCACTTAAGACAACACTATCACACAGAAGTGGGCATCCTCATTATAGTCCTCTTACACAAACCTTATATTTAACTTGTGAGGAGTCCAACTTTTCTTCTTTTTATTACAATGACCTCATCCACCATCAAAACCACTAGTATGTTAGAGATAGAAAAAAAAGTAGCATTCAGATCTTTATCTGACTATACATGAGGTACCTTTATGATAGTGATAAATTCCTTTTATTTGAAAAATTTCTCACCTTTTTATGAAACACAAACAAAGGATTAAATCAAGGAGATAATGAATAAAAAATCCATGCTATAGATGTGCTTGGTACAATCTAAGGGGGTAATAGAAAATATCTTTAGTCATTGGAGGTGGATGAAATTTATGACTATATTTTTGATAAACATATAGTCATTTTTTAGTATTTTCTACCTGTTGGATTATTTCTTAGCATTTCTAGGAGTCCTAGGTTTGTCAAAATTGAAGTTTGTAAACCACTCACTTTGAACTTGATCCAAAGTTGTGTGATTGGGATAGCACAAGTCACATTGATGACCTACACTCATCAAACAAACACTTTATGTTAATTTCACTTGTTCATCATCCCTCCCTCATCCCTAATCACTTCTTACTCATCCCTCATCACTCCCAGTCACTCTCTCATCATCCCTAATTATCCTTAATCACTCCCTCATTAACCTTCACTATCCTTAGTCATCTTTAATCATTCCCTTATCATCCATAGTCTCTCCTCCATTGACACTATCTAACCCTCGTAATCCCAAATCACTCCCTCTATTGACCCTAACTAACCCTCATCATCCCTAATCATTCCATCCTCATCCCTCATTGTCTATAATCACTCTTTCATCATCCCTCATCATCCCTAATAATTTATTCCTCATCTATCATCAACCTTAATCACTCCTTCCTCATCCCTCCTCATTCCTAATCACTTTCTCATTATGTTTTATTATCCCTCTTCATCTCTAATCACTCCCGTATAATCCATAATCACTCTTTCATTGACTATCACCATCCTAGATCATCCATAATCAATCCTTCATCATCCCTCATCATCCCTAATCACTTCCTCCTTGACCCTCACCATCCCTCATTATCCCTAATCACTCCCTCATGATGTGATGTAAGTATATTCTCTAAACGTATCTTTGATTCCAATCATATGTTATTTAATCCATTATAATAGAAATCAACTCTTTTCTATGACTTGTGTTGTTAACATCGATTTTTGATAGTCAATTTTATTACTCGATGAATTGGATGATCTTCCAAATTTATAGTCAAGTAACACAAGTACTAGCATAAAATAGAGTCTAAATTTTAGATCATCAAATTATCTTTATTGTGCATCTAACTAGATGAAAATATATTCAATTCTACATTTGGTATATTGGTTCAAAGGATAAAAATTAAATAAAACTTTCTTGTATAATTTTTTAATTCTGAGAAGATTTGAATCTATGCAAAGTTATTTGGCATTTCCCATTCTTGTATGACTTTAATCTTGGTCAAGTTCACACATGTACTCTTTGTGTGTGTAATATATCCCAAATATTTTATCATTTGCATGGAAAATGAACATTTATTCATGTTATCATAAATATGTGTTTCTATAAAATGTGAAACACTAGTTCAACATGGTGTATATGTTTAAACCATTTTTATAAATATTAGCATGTTATCAAGGTAGATTAAAAAAAATGACATAGTTTAAGGTCATGAGGATGGCATTCAACATCTCAATGAATGAATTTGTTACATGAGATTACCTAAAAGGCATAACCAACTACTCAATAAATCCTTCCTTTTTTTAAGACTATATTCCAAATTTCTATAGGTTTAACATGGTTATGATGATACCCAAACATAAGATCAATTTTTGAAAACATTTCTATAACATGGATATGGCATAAAATACCTTAATGTTTAGATGAAGATAATATTTCTTAATTTTAATCTTGCTAATATTTTTTTAATCGATTCACAACCTCATGTCCCATCCTTCTTTGGCACAAGAACAATTGGGCTTATGTAAGGCAATGATTTTGGCATGATTTGTCCATTATCCATGATTTCATGGATCTACCACTTGATCTATTCATTATCTAGAAATAATATATTGTATAAAGAGGTTTCAGGAAAAGGTAGTAAAGGGATCAAATCAATTGTATTTTTTAGTGTATAGTATGTAGGAACTTATATAGGTGATTGAAAGCTATCTCTGTATTCATCTAATTTATGGTTTAATTATTTTTTGTTTATTATTATTGTACAAACCACACTATGATATGGTTCCACAAGGATGTTCTTACATTTACGTCTTACCGTCAAGAGTATACTTCTTACTAGAAGTGATAAGATTCTTGCACTTCCTGAAACTAAGGACTAAAATATTATGAACTAACTATGATATATTGTATTATATATCATGACAATCTATCACAAAATTTGAATTATTTACTTCATAGACAACATGTCAATGGTAAATATATGGTTGACGGAATGTAAAACATCACATACCTTTAATGGTGAGATGTCTCAAAGGATTGCATCTTTAAAAGGGTTGATTTTGTACAAAAATTGACACTAGTAGGTGATCTATTTCTCAAGGCCTACACTAAACCATACACTAGTGTGTCATTATGGATGATGCATTAATTTCAAGTTTAATTTTATAAAATGCGCTTTAAGAAAAATTAAATTCTTTTGACTTTCAATGGAAATGATGAAGTGTATTGGTTAACCATTGATCTACATTTGTTAGTGAAGTAATGTTTTTAATTCATTTAATTTATTGTTGGGGGAAATAGTGATATTTTTAGTACTGACAATATCATTGGGTTCATAATCTATTATTTACTTCTATTTTTATAGTGTTACTTAACTTTTACCCACTTCCATGAGTTGTGCAAGTAGAGAGATTATAATGTGACACTCTTCATTGGATTTAGATTTGAAGTTATGAATTAATCACCACTTTCCAATATTTGACTAATTATTATAATCATTTGGAAATTATTTTCCACTTTATGGTATGATGAGTCAATAAATAGACACAAAAATAGAAGGCCTTCAATGTAATTATTCAAGTCACAAAATATTCTCATATGGAAATCAATTAATTGGTTTCAGGAAATCATATAGCTTGGTGATCCTCATATTTAATACCAATTTTTGGTGCTATGGTGGTTTTACTTCTCTTTTTTTGGAAGATATTCAATCATTAATTAGATCATTTCTAATAGGCCCTTATTTTTCATAGGTGCTGAATTTTTATGTTTCAAATTTACATCCACATCATTTTGATCACTATGTCTTATATTTTATGCTAGCACTCAACTCTCTACATGTATATCTTAGCATTGTTAAACCCATCCCCCCAAAATACAACTATCTATTTTGACCACCAACTTAATGAAAAATATAATATTGTCCTAAAAATTAGACTCATTTTAGTTTATGCTATACATAACCTAGCAAATCATGTTAGTTTATTCAAACAAGCCATTTTTTTTAGATTTATAGGATTTTACCCATTTAACCCATATACTATGTGACCTAGTATTTCCCATTTCTTTCATAATGTTTTGTTCGACTCTAATTGTAAGGATAATCATAGGATTAAAAATAATATTATAATAAATGACCCACACAAATCCAAAAAAAATGTAAATAACATATCGGTGATCCTTAGAATTACAAAAAGTACCTATATGAAAAATAAGCATGTATCCATTATCCATCAAGTTAAAGTCACACCAAAGATTTTTCCTACCATCTTTATACCTAAGAAGTAAAATTTTGTTATATCACATATTTAAAAAGAAATTAATAGGTATTTATCCCTAATAGTGTGCCTAACAAACGTCGCATAATTGTTGTCATATGTGTTGGAATAATTTCTATGATCATTTGATAGACATCATTAAAGGAGTTAAAGATGATCATTTGATAGACATAATTAAAGGAGATAAATATGATCATTTGATAGACATTATTAGAGGATTTAAATAGTTTGGTTGGCCCAAAAATAACAAAAATAAAATAACTGAACCACACCCAAGTCATTGCCTTCTTTTATTGTTTCATGCCACATATTTAACTCCTTAAACTAACATGAGTTCTTGTAGTCTAAATTTTGTTACTCACTCAATAAACATGGTATATTCTTATAAAGTACATGTTTCCATTATATATATCGATTTCCCAACCTTTTAAACTTCACTTCATTCCATTATAAGTTTTTTCATTATTTAAAATTGAAAAAAATAGCGATTAAATCTGGACAACCATGCCAGTATCAATCTAGGAAATTCACGTGCCTAAAAATCTCATAAACATTGTCATATATATGGGTGATAATAATATATTCTACTCAAAATTCTATTCTAATAAACTTTTCTTCTATGAACTTGTGTATCATATTTTTTATCCATCTTTCAAGGTCTTGTTGACCTAACAACTCTCTTAACACCTTACACGTACTACTAATTGAAGCATTGTTAGAAGTGATCCTTATAAATCCTCATCAGTATATGGTATTATTTTAGTCTACAAGTTATTATGAGACTCATAACATATGAAATGATCCATCCATGATAATTCAATGGTTGAAACTATTGTAACTTGTATCTATTCCTATTATCTACCTAAAATGGAGTGATTAAAATTTAGAATTCACAAACACAAGAATATATTAGAAGAAAACCATGTATAACTTAGAAAACAAAATAATTATTCTGCATATAATTAGTTATAAGAAATTACTAAGGCTAAGGATAAGTATTATCTTAAAAGACATTGATTATAAAAATTAATTACATCAAAATAACCTAAACAATAACTAACTTATCTTCCTACAATTTTTATATTCTTATACATTTAACATGAAGCTTTGTCTTCTCATCTCTTCATGTATCCTCCTAATTTGTCATAGGAAACTATTCAACCTTCTATTTATATTTTTGACTTACATGAACATTTTAAAAATACAAAATATATATGTCTCACGTATATAACATCTAAAAAAACTTGTGAAAAATAATTTATAGTTCCTTACTAATATTAAGTCTTTCTATTAGGAAGAGTGATACCTTTAATAATAACTTGCTCAATTTTTTTGACTAACAAATACCAAAATACATCAACAACAAGAACATATGAAGAAGTAATTAAGTAATTAATTTATTGTCCCCAACATCACGGTATTGGATGGAGTGATTAAGGATGAGGACGGTAGAGAAAGTATTTAGTAGATATGATAAGGGGTTCATTAGGGATGATGAGAGATGGTGAGGATCAGTGAGGGAGTGATTAGGGATGATTAAGGATGGTGAGGGTTAATGAGGGAGTGATTGGGGGTGATAAGGGATGAGGAAGGAGCTACTAGAGATGATGAGGGATGATGAAGGAGCAATTATAAATGATGATAAATGGAGAGGGTTAATAAGAGATTGATTAGGGATGATGAGGGACAAGGAGGGACTGATTAGGGATGATAAGGGATAATGAGGTATTATGATATGTGATTAGGGATGATGAAGGGGTGATTAGGGATGATGATGGATGGTGATATCCAATGAGGGAGTGACTATGGATGATGAGGGAGTGATTAACAATAATGAGGGATAGTGAGGGCATATGATGTAGTGATTAGGGATTATGAGGGATGAGTTAAGAGTAATTAAGAGTGGTGAGGGATAGTGAGGGTCAATGAGAGAGTGATTAGGGATGATGAGGGATAATGAGGGTAATTGAGGGAGTGATTAGGGATGATGAATAAAAAGGAGAGAGTGAATAGGGGTGATGAGGGTTGAGTATGAAGTGATTGGGGATTAGGGATAGATGATGAGCAAGTGAGATTAACACAAAGTGTTTATTTGATGTGTGCCAATCATCAATGTGAGATATGTTACTCCAATCACACCACTTTGGATCAAGTTCAAAGTGATTGGTTTGAAAACTTCAATTTTGACAAACGTAAGACTCCTAAAAATGCTAGGAAGTAACTTGGAAGGCATGAAAACCCAAAAAATGACTATACTTTTACAAAAAATGGACATTAATTGTAAAAGATATACCTTGAAATTTGTAGGTTTAATACTGAGACCCTGAAAATTCTTTGAAATTGATGAAATTGGGTTTTGAAAAACTATTTTCCTTATCTTAATGTATGTAGCTATGAGACCAAATATACCATATATAAAATTACCCTAATTTCTTATTTTTACTTATACTTAACATTTATAATAGTAAATTTTAGCTTCAACTAAATATTGTCTTCATGTACATATTTTGGTGCTTTTCTATGCAAAATAAAAGGAATGCATACGCATTCCTCGTAATGTGTAGGCATTACTATTAACGTGTACACATTATTATGAATGTTTATGAATTATTATGAATGTGTACGCATTATTAGGAATGCATGAACATTTCTAATTTTGGTGGTTCTAAGCCTAAATTCAAATAACACATCTGTGTTATGATGATAATGTTTAGGCATTATTGTCATAATGCATATGAATTAATGAAAATGTCCATGAAATTATCCCCAACTTCATGCACATACCTGTATAGTTTCTCTCTTATTGTACATACTTTCTTTCTCTCATACTCCTTGTACATAGTTCATTTTCATGTTTCTTGTACAAAGCTTATTTTTAGAAAATACAAAAAAATATAACATGTAAAAAATCCAAAAAATGCCAAATAATGACTCAAAAAACATAAAATTACATATTGTATCCATTTTTATGTTTATGTTTCTCATATTTTCCAAACACTACATAAGCTAGCTATCTCAGTATAATCAATTTTGTCATATTATATGGTTCACTTGCTTTTATCAAGTGCTTGTAGATTACTATAGGACTCAGGTCCACTACACTGATCTAATCTTGCTATTATCTACCAACTGGGGAAATATACATTTATTCATGGTTCTTCACTTGACACATTCACCCACTTGGGGGTATCTTATACATAGATTTGGTCATGAGGTTCCATCCTTATATACACTATATCCAATTTCTGGCATTGTTATATCTTGATATTGATATTACTACTCTTACTCATATTTTTGGCAACATATTACTACTTTAGACTCACCATATATCCAACCTATCCCTTACACAGATTTGTATTACATATTGATACATAATTTCATTTTTATCCTACCTAGTTTAGATTTGATTGTATTTTTTTACTTGTTCTATTCGAGGGCATTTAAATATGCCATTGTCATTTAGCTTTACATCACTTTTATTCGCAGTATGTATGCTTTGGATGTGTGCCTATATACCTTGTGTGTGTTTTCTTGATTGTGTGTGTAGACATTTGAACATGTCCTTCTATGTGCCTCTAAGCCAACTTTCTTGTTGCTTGCATATGTGGAAATTTCAACATGTCCTTGTATGTCTTGTTTTCTCAAATTTAGTGACATGGGCCCATGTCCCTTATATTTTTTCCCCTTGACATACTTTACATACCTCATGTGTTTTGTATGTAAGCTTTCATATATGCATCATGGTCATGACACTTGTATTTGATTATTATACACACTAATTTTTTAAGCCATGAGGGACCTCATGTGTTTACCCTTCCTACTTGGGTGTTGTGATGGACATCATGCCCCATCCCCCTAGGTAGCTACCCAATTTTACTCAGATTTGTTGTTACATACATTGATTACATGTATCTTGACACCCATTTAAAATGGTATACATGACATACGTATTAAATTACATACTTATGCTCATATTATCTCACATTATGATGTTATGTATGCACATGATAGTGGATTATTATGGAGCTATCATATATGCTTCGGTAAGCACACATTTTATAGAACTTTTTATTTTGAGGATAGTTCTTGCACAGGTTCAATAACACCCCTCAATAGAGAGCCATTCACAACGGTTTATCACAAAGATCAATCTCCTATATTACACCCACAATACATTTTTTAGCACACAAGCTCAGTTACATAAAATTAGTCATAGGTAAACACAATTGGAAACATTGACCTAGAAAGAAGTATAATTACACAAAATTTAGACTCTAAAATCACACTAGTGCCCAAATGGGGACACTAACACCACATGGCACTACTATCCAAGATATGGTGCTACTTTCCAGTATCCCTGGTTTAAGAAAAACCTAGATTGACAAGAATAATACACTAGGTAAAGTATAGGTTTGCACAAATTTAGTTATAGATTTATCAGTTATACTTAGGTTTGTTCAAATTCATACTAATTTAGCTTAGATTCATATAAATGTACTCATGTTGGGGCATCATGTGTGGCCTGGTTATTCCCATATTCAATTCAAATACCCAGATATAGTTTATTACAACTTAGTCTATAATCCATACACTCAAATATCAAATTTGAGGGCATCTGCATGGAGATTGTTTATCTTATGCTTACACACAAGTTGAATAGATGGAATGAAAAATTCCATGTCATTCTCTATGATGTATATACTCAAAATCATATTGTAGGTTGCATACCTATTTCTTGCCTTACTTCATCTGCAATGGTTGACATTCTTGAGTGGCCTGAAGTAACCTAACATACCTGAGTAGCTACAGAGTTAACATACACAAATAGACATACTTTGTACATTACATAGTTTAGTTTTAGATGCATTACTACACATGGATGGGCAATGATGAAGTCATAGCCTAGTTGAGTTCTTGAGCCACCCACACATGAGGATTGAGCAAGCTACCAACTCAATCCAAGTTATTCATTGATTAATCGCTATATACACATACCCATACATGTTGTCACTAGCTTCATGCAATGGTTTGCATACCCAATGAGGTGTATTCATTTATTTCCTCTTTTCCATCTCTTTACTCAATTTTATCTCTTTAATCAGTATAGTCCTTTACTTTTGATATCTCTTAAGTAAGGACTAATTTATGCACATTTTATTTGTAGGACATGCATTGGAACTTTCTTCACATACTCAGACTCAACATAACATACTCAGATCCAACTCCATAAGCTTATCTCCTAGGTAAGTCCATGTATTTTATTTTTCCCTTTATCTTAGTCATTTTGTTTTGTTACATTTCTAGAATAAGGGAGAGGGGTGATGTAATCATCTAAAAGTGGTATTTGAGTGGTAAGAGTGCTAGTTGAGACTACATATACATAGATTATCCTAAGACCTATCATAGAGCCTACTATCAAACATGTTCAACCTTCGTGTGGGCCACATGCATTCTTAGTAAGTTTCAAAACTGTCATAGAGCCTCATTTCTTGACCCTGGCGCTTCATGCCTATTGTTCTGATAGTTAAACACTAGCATCATAATAAGGACACTAGCACCATATGGCATTAATGTCTTTTACCCTAACCTTTCCTGAATGGATATCTATTCAAAACTAAAGCCTCCTAATTTTGGCCTTGACATCTTTTATTATCGGTAAAAGCAACATAAAACTATATATACGTGACTTGTATCCGTTTATCCACTAGATGGAAATCAAATACAAAATACACATTCAAACAAAAAATAGTTGAACACAATTAAGGTTATCAATCCCTATTCTGCCATAATTTTGCATACTACCATCCACAACAGCCCTAAGCTCAAATTTTCTAGATTTCCAATGTCAAGCACATTCAAGACACTCAAGGCCACTACCATACTAGCATCACTCGCACTTGCACCAACATCTAGGTAGGTAGAACTACATCGGGCTTGATCCCTCCTCAATGTATTGGTATGTAGGCAACTCTCTTCATGATCAGGTGTTGGGGACATCCAGCCTACCCTAATGATGTGCACACTTTGCGGCTCATGCCCTAGTTGTATGGGGAAAAGTCAAAGCTAGTCAATTCTATAACAAATCAGTGGTTGTATTTATTATATATTATTTTCTTGATTTAGTCTACTCAACTCTTCAACAAACAAAGGATTTACATACAATTTGTCATAAAAAGTTAAAACACATATCATATTTTGTTTTTTTTGGTTTGTCATCATATTTAAAATGATCTTACACACCCCTAAAATTAGGAGTCTTAATAACTCTCCTTTCCATAACATGGAGTACATTGACTTTGACTTAAGATAACACTATTACATAGAGGTTAGACTTCTCACTATAATCCACTAAGATAATAATTTCAAATTCTTTACCATGAATTTTTTTAAATGCAAAGTAACATAATATGAAAAATGTGGAATCCCGAAATTAAAAGTCCCAACTATAAATCCCATTTCCCTTAACATTTCATATTTTGGGGGGAGGGGGGAGTTTATCATCATATTTAAAATGCCCTTCGCACCTTCAAATTTGGGGTCTCGACAACTCTCAACTTTGACATAACTTAAGATCACACTATCACGTACAGGTTGGGCATCCTCACTGCAGTCCTCTTACACAATCCCTGTACTTTGACTTGTGAGGAGTCCAGTTTTCTTGTTTTTCCTGCAAAGCCCTCATCCACCATCAACCCACTTGTATGACTTTATCTGGGTATACACATAGTGCTATATTCCTTTTATTGGAGATTTTGATCGACTTTTTATGAAATACATAAACAAAGGAATAAATAAACGAGAGAATGAATAAAAACGCGTGTTACAGACGCGTTTGGTCCAATCTGAGGGGGTAATGGCAAACAGCTTTAGTCGTCGGAGGCGGCCGAAATTCATGACTACATTGTGAGATTTTCTGTATAACGTTGCTATAAAGGCTTGTCTTGCAGTGTAAAGAATCATAATGGTAGTTGTGTTTTTAATTGACAATGGCCATGTTTATTAAGACAGCCTTGCAATTTGTGGTGTTGTGTTTGGTGATTGTTGTATTTGCAGATGCCCAGGGAACCAAAGCGGGGTTCTATTCATCCGCGTGTCCAAATGCTGAATCAATCGTTAAATCCACTGTTAAGACGCATTTTGATGCCGATCAAACAATTGCAGCTGGCCTTCTGAGGCTTTTCTTCCATGACTGTTTCGTACAAGTAAGATAATATCTTTGGCTATTCAGAATAGAATATTGAATCTGAATAAAGAGAGTTAACAATTGATGCAAATAAATGCAGGGGTGTGACGCGTCGATATTGATCACTGGTCCATCTGCAGAGAAAAACTCGCTCACTAATCTGGGCTTACGTGGGTTTGAGGTTGTGGAGGATGCGAAAGCAAAAATAGAAGCTGTCTGCTCAGGAGTGGTCTCCTGTGCTGACATACTCGCCCTCGCTACTCGTGATGCCGTCGTGCTGGTGCAAGACTATTTTTATTATTTAAGTCTAAGAAAACATACACTGTCCAAAAAGTATTAAAAGAGGGTGCAATTTCTGGTTTAATGTTGATGTTGACAATGCAATGCAGAGTAAGGGTCCAACGTGGGATGTGCCGACTGGTAGGAGAGACGGCTTGGTTTCATCTTCCTCGGATGCTGCCAATCTCCCAACGCCCGCAGATTCAGTGAGCGTGCAGAAACAAAAATTCGCTGACAAAGGCCTCACTGCGGAAGATCTTGTAACTCTTGTTGGTGAGAGTAATTTATTTTTATTATAATTATAACAGACGATAGATGATTATGTGAAATATATGTTCCTTAGTTTGTACTCAATTTACTTTCATCCCTTTTTCACAAATGATAAATTACGATGGTGGTGCAGGAGCACATACAATCGGACAAACTGATTGCCAATTTTTCAGCTACAGACTCTACAATTTTACGGCGGCAGGAGATGCCGATCCGACCATCAGCACGTCATATCTAAGTCAACTGCAATCGCTTTGCCCTGCAGGTGGCGATGGTTCGAAGCGCGTGGCTCTTGACAAAGGAAGCCAATTGAATTTCGATGAGAGCTTCTTCAAGAATGTGAGGGACGGTAACACTGCGCTCGAATCGGATCAGCGGCTGTGGGGTGATGCTTCTACCAGAACCGTGGTTCAAAAGTATGCCGGCACCATCAGAGGAGTGTTGGGTGTCAGATTCGATTTGGCTTTTGCAAAGGCGATGGTGAAAATGAGTAACATTGGAGTCAAAACTGGGACGAACGGCGAAATTCGCAAACTCTGTTCTGCTTTCAACTAATTCTACGACGGTATTTCTACCCAATTCAATTAAGAGCAATTTAAAGCAGTCCTCAATCTGCAGTTTAATAACCTTGGAATGATAGTGTCGAAGAAGTTGAGAGTCGCAAGCTACTCCTGATGTTGATGGAAGTGTATTTATGCATCCATTGAATAAGAAGCATGTATCTTATATTTCGATTTATGTTTATTTGAAATTTGACTGTTTAATTCAATACTCGAGTGTCATACCATACGGCGTATATTTTTTTGAGAGAGAATTGAATTGAATAATTATATCACAAGGAAAAATATTCTGAATACTTAATAGGTATACGGAGTCTTATTACTGATGATTTATTGTATTGACATTAACAATTGTCCAAAAAGTTGGGATTAGAGAAAATATCAACGAGTGGTATTTTAGTAAACAACTTGAATGTTCTTTGTCAATTGTTCTTGAATATTCTATGTTCACTTAAACTCAAAAATTTAAATTTCATTAGTTGATTTGTACATGCAAATGTGTCATTATTGACAATAGACAATTTTGTTTCCTATATAATGGATAATATATTTAATTGATAAACTCTTTTAATAATTGATTACTCTTTTTTTTTAAAGGTAATCAAGGGTTGTGGGGCCTCTCAACCATTCATTATAAAGTAAAATAATAAAAAAATTAAAGAGTTGATAGAAATTCTATAACCAACTAACTCCAAAAAGACCAATGCCTAAAAAATTATAAATAAACTAACACCTTAAATAAAATAATAGGCAATGCAAGAAAACAAACAAGCCTAACCAATAATTACATGAACAAAAGAGCTACGTCTTCAACCACAACATCTTTAAAAAAGTGTAATAAGTGCCCTCGTTCCCATACAAGAAAAAAGGGCCTACATGCTCCTTTGTATGCCTTTGTAAATTTAATTCAATTCATCCTAGCATAATATTTTCGGTTCCATCCTTCTTCCTCTACGCTTTGAGAGACCACGATGTTTTTTGAATAATAATGGTCATATCTATGAGATAGAAATAAATTCAATAGTGCATGTACTAAAATTTAGTATTATGCACTTAAAAATTTAACTTTTAACGAAACTTTACCATAGATGATTTGTTCAAACATATATGCACGTTATTCATTGTTATTCACATCTACCACTATTATGAGTTTGACCCTCCCATTTTTCTATTAGTTAACGACATGAAACCTTCACTCTGTATCAAACTAGCAAAATATATTTACGTCCCTTATTTTCAATCCTTTGACTTATGTATGGCATTGCATGCTTATGAATGGATTAATTAAGGATTATCTTTTGAGCTTATTGAAATTGTTAAGAACTATAATCTTGTTACTACCATGATCCTTATCACATACCTCCCCTTTCTATGTTGTGCCATGATTTACATCATGCACATCTTTACTCTATAGGTTTATTAAGTTCTTAAATTCATGATGGTTAATACTATGTGCATAATCGATACATTTATCTTGAAATTACACTTAAATATCATACATTACATATGTTATACACATGTCTTGATGTCATATACATTACTATGATGGTATATTATCAACATATTGATATTATTCTAATTGATTACATATACATGACATTATATAGTTAAACTGTATTTTGAAATTTGAGTGACCTCAAGGCTAGACCCATCATCTCAGAAAGGGAGCATATCAGTGGGCTTGGCATAGAGACATAAATCTCCATGGACAATAAGATCATATTTTTTAGAAACATGGTACCTAGATATTTAAAATGGCTCAAATATCATATTGGTTTAGATATGTGACAAATATCTACACATTTCTATACATTATTATGGCATATTCCCTGCATATGCACTCACTTTATAGATACATGAGGTGAAAAATAAATATTCAAATATACATGAGTGAATATCACATACAAGTGCACAAGGCTTATAAAAACACAAATTACATATTTTCACATATAGATACATTTGAGACATAGGCTCTTATATTTTAAAATATAAATGCATAACATTCTATATTATTTTACACATATTTTAAATTACTTTCTTGCATAAATTGGTATGTCATTTATGGGGATAAATTGTCCCATGTCACCAATAAGTATAACTAATCAACCTCCAAAACCTTTGTTACTATGCTGAGGAAATGCCTCATGTAATCAACTATAGATACTATTAGGCAGTTTTGGCCTTATGAGGCTCATTTCATCAATGAGTACATATTCAATGTGTTTCATTTCTTCTTGGAAACTTTTCATTGCTTGTCCTTCAAGTGCCTTCATTTCATGGATAGGAATGTTAAGTCTTGAATGCATTTTTGATACATTTATGTCGAATACTATGAAACTAGTGGGTGTAAGGAGAATAAGGGGAGAAGTCATTCTCCCTATAATTCTATTTAGGCTAAATTTGATGAAGCCAATCAGGTATGATTTACCTCTACATGTTATTAATTTTATGATCATCTTGAGTGGTGGATCTTGTATGTTTTTGTTGCATGTTGTAGAATAATGTTGAAGGCTTGTTGTTGGTTAACTGATAGCTCACTTGGTAGTGATTCACTTGTGCACTCTACTTATGTATTTTGGGAAATTGTGCACTAATATTTCTATAAACTATGGTACTATTGTATGTAGGATGAATATCACCTCATAATGATTCCATTGGTGGTTGGTGTCAAAGTCAAAAAAATCAAGCATGTCTATGTATCTATGTTATTTTCATTTGAGGCATGCATGTAGGATAACAATTATAACTCATGCATTACCATATCCATTTGTACATCTTCTTCAATGTTAGGAACCTAGTATCTCACATACTCAAAATACACATAAATATTGAATATATTAATAAAATATTCCTTTTTGGTAGGAATGAATAACTCCACAATCACTTACCACTTCAATCGGGCTACCTCCTTATCAGAGAATTCAACTTTTGATTGATATATTTGCTTGTATGATCTTAAAATGGCCTAAGCCCTCTTATTTATACTATTGTAATCTACGCAACTCCTTTTTCTTATGCATGTGTTATTAAACTACTATTTAATAATATTCACTATTCTACTATTTATGCTACTAATCTATCCCTCCCTAGGTGTATTACATTCCATCCCCCTTAAAAATATTTCACCCTAAAAAATTGATGAAAAATAGGAGGATGAAGGTTCAACCATATAAATAAATATAGATTTAAGACCATATATAAGCTCATCCATGCATCCTTTCTAGATTTTAGTTCTACCTTCTATGTTGGGATGTGAACATATACATCAACCTAGTGAACATGAACACTATAGCTAAAGATTAAAGTGTAACTTGAATCATGACAATAATCACTTGAAAATGAGAGTAAGGGTGCTCAAAATAGTATGCCTGATGAATTAGTTGAGAATACATTACATCCCCTTTAGCATTAATCTTGACATACATTTTTGTTAAAGTATTTAACTCCACTAAAGAATTCACTAAATTGTGGAAATCATTAGAAGGAAGAAGAAAACAAGTTTCTACAATATGTATGGAAGACTCGATGAATAATAGACTAATATCACCCTCATCTAACTAAAGTAGATCTTCATTCCATGCTATGTAAATATCCTCCAATTCCATCCATGTAGTTATTTCTACTTCATATTCTTCAACTATAGGAAATGAATCTACATACCATTACCTATATTTATGCTCCCAATCTATATGTGCATTAATTTCCACATCATATTGCATGGTTATATAGAAGTGAAGCTCAATTATATCAAAAATAACATGAATATTCTTTAATGAATGCATTGATCTATATAAAATAGAAGGCTCCATGATTTTTTTTTGTTTTACAAATAGTAGCTAGTAAAATAGTAATAACTTCTAAAATACTAAACAAAGTTTAAGAATTCAAAATCTTATGGAAATCTAGAACAGAGGTGCATGAAACCTAAAAATTGTTTAACTTAATTCACTATTATTTGTGATTAGTTTAAAGAATAACAATCAAGATTTTTTAGGAAAAAAAATGTATATCTACACGTGAAACTATAAAGAAAAAGGAGATCTAGCGTTATATGTCCAACTAGCTCCACAAAACTTACACTTTTACAAATATAATTTCCCAATACCTCTCTCAACCTTAAAAAATAAGACCACTCAAAAAACCCACTTTAAAATCTTACATAAATTTGAAATCACTATCATACACAACTCCTCTTGTAACTCTCCAAATGATGAAAAACTATCTCTATAATCTCATTACAATAGAAAAAAATAACTTTGAAAAGTGCTCTGATACCAATATTAGAACCTTGTATGCTGTAATATACAAAATCAGACAAATACTTGCTATATTAAATCCATGTTCCTTTTGTGGAAGGAATGATTCTGACTCGTAGGTCACTTCGAGGCAGATACCTCCTTTGAGTTAAGCTTAATGACAAACACTCTTCGATGCCCTATAAAATCATATGCCCGTATAATTATACTATTTCTTACCTACTATACTCCATTTTTTAATGCATGTGGGATTATTTATTACACTATTGTACCCCTCAAAACATGATAAGAATTAAGAGAACCAAATGAAAGATGGACAAAAAATAAGTTGAAGACCACATGGAAACTTGACCATGCATTCATTTTTGTTTCCACTTCTTCCATCGATGTTGGGATATGGACAAGAATAGTGTGAATGAAAGTGGTATAGCATGAGATGGAAGTACATAAAGAGCTCCATATGAAATAACCTCAATGGAAGACAAGTTAGCCAGGAGGTTAGAATCTAGCATTAAGATATGAAGCATGATAATCATATGCTAAAATCTAAAATAATGGAACATATAATTGTTGTGCTTGTGAACCAAATGAGGGTGTATTTCATCCCTCTTAGCATGATTTCCCGGGGGAAGTTGAGCCTTTAATCCCTACTTCGAATGCACAGTTGTCATATTGGGCTCATTGAGGGTCTTCTCAAGCATGGTGGTTATCTAAATGGACTCATTGGAGGAGTGTTTGAGTACTTATGGTGCTTGATTTGGTGCTTTGGAAGTCTGAGGGTGCATTGTTTGGAGATGTTACCAATTCATGTTGTCCTTAGTGAGCTTGGTTAAGCCCACAACTTCCATCATTGTGTGACGATTAAACATTTCAACCTCATGTCAAATTCTATTATCAAGACCACTGATGAAACAACATGGGAAGAAGGATTTAGATAATCCTATAGTCTCAGTCATGAGTCATTTATATGCTACTGAATATTATCGGATGGTCCCTATTTGATGAAGTTGAGTCAAGGCCATAATAAAACTACCTATAGATAAAATAGGAGTCCATATGAAAACTAGAGATTAAAAATATTGACAAAAGAGGACTTCAAATTCAATAAAAAAGCACCCTTTACAAGATGATCAATATTTTGATGACAGGATGACTAAATGACCAAGATCTTACTCCATGACAATAAGACCACTATTTTTTGTTTATTTATTTATTTTTTAAATTTTTTACAACATAGTATTAGTCACTAAAATAGCGATAAGATTTAAAATAATAAACAAAAATTAAAACTGTAAATTGTTCTAGATAGATAAGACAAAGTCATACCAAACTTATAACTAGTTTAGCTCAATTCAGTATCATTTATGATCATTTTAAAGAACAATTACATATTTTTAGGACCAAAAGCATACATCTACACATGAAACTACAAATAAATAAAAAATCTAGTTGGCTTCAAGAACCTACAAATATTGAAAATTAATAAAATCCTCACAATAACTTGACTTGAAATAAAACCAAACATCTCACTAATCATAATTTTCATTTGCAATGAAAAAAATTGGCCCGAGAAAGTGCACTAATACCAATGTTAGGAACCTGTTATCTCACATACTAAAAATACATAAAATACTAAATATATTAATAAAATATTCCTTTTTGGTGGGAAGGAATAACTCCTTAATTGCCTACCACTTAAAGGGGGATACCTAATTTGAGCCAGGCTCAATTTAAAATACTTTTTTATTCCCTATAACATCATATGCCCCTATACTTATACTATTTCATACCTACCCCACTCCATAATCTAATGCATGGGGGATTATTCATTACACTATTATACCCCTCTAGGTACATTACATTCAATGTCACTAGTATCATTATTTGAGATAATATTTTTGTGTTCTTTTGTAGATATCCACTTAATATGCCATGGATCATATAAATCCTTGAATTATTTTGTATGTGTCGCAATGTCTTTTGTAGTTGAATCAATGTCCATTACAATGTTACAAATTAGTTTTTATAGTAGGAGATTTGACAAATAGAAATATTCATATGTTGGTGAAACAATGGGAAGTATAATATAGAAATGAGCGATTATGTGGAGAATTTATTGAATATTTATTTATTTTCCAGTGATTAGTTTTTCTATAATTATTAAAGGACCATGTCGTGGGACCTCAATGAGTGACAACCTATCTAGAAATAATAATGACTTATATATGCTTCAATGAATGATGGTAGTTTTCTTTCCTCAAATGTGATTTTGGAAACATGTTTGAAGAATTGTTTCCCAATAGATAAGACTATAAATGTTCAACTACAAATAATTAGAGGTATATCATGTATCATGTGGCATGTATCTTTTGTAACTATGTCGTGATCAACAATTGTTTCTTTGATGAACTTTTTGGATTTCATCATTGTTGGGAGATCAACTACAATACACATTGATATTCTAGTTAACATATGGTGTTCACTTTCAGATTTTTTACCCAAAATTGCATACTTTAGTATATATTTGAGCATAGTGTAGTGGGATAAAACTGGATTGCAATTAAAATTTTCATGCCACATTGAAATCATGCTTGTGTTGTGGATGTTCACTCATTCATCATCACATACTGAAAGGTATGTTTTGTGTCTTTCACTGTCGATAAACATGTTTGACATCACTTTTAATGGATGTGTTGCTTTGTATAACTACTACATAAAACCACCCAATTTATGTAAACATGTATATTTGTTACATTTGTAATGACATTGAACCTTATTTAAAATATTATCATAACAATTTTGGGCATTATCAAAAAATATTTCATCTATGGTGAGCAAGAATGGATCGTGAAGATTGGAATGATTTATTATATCATAGATTATCTCATTATTTCTTTGATTCCCTACCATCAAAAAAATATCAAAGAATATATTTGCATGATCAACCTAAAGAGGGTCTTCTAAATTCATTACAACTATGGTAGGTGAATTTTCTAGCCATAAAAATCCATAGATGTGTGCAGATCCTCAATGTTTCCATTATACTTTTCTAAACACCCAAAAGATGTATTTGAGTGCTAAAAGTGCTAATTGAGAGTAATTATCCCTAAACATATCCTAGATCCTCTTGTCACACTTATTCATCGCTCATGTGCACCATAGGTGTCCCTAGTCAACTCTAAAGTCCTCCCAAATTATCATTTAATGATCCTAGCCCTTTGTGCCTAGTTTTCTACTAACTATATACTAGCACCATAATAAGGACACTAAAGCCACATGGAATTAGTGTCCCAAATATAGGGATAGTGTCCTTTGTGCTATATTTTGACAAATGATTATAATTTTAAAATGAAATCCTCCTAAGGTTGGCCTCGAGATCTTTTAACATCCAAAAAAGTAATAAAATAATATAAATACTTGACTTTTAACCCTCTATCTACTAGATAAAAATAAAATGTAAATACACATTCAAGAATGAAACAAGATGGGCATAATTAAGGTTATCAATCCCTATTCTAATCTACTTCTACATACTACCATCTAAAATAACCCTAATCTCAAATTTTATAGATTTCTAATCTAGAGCACATTCAAGGAACTCAAGGCCACTATCGTACTAGCATAACTTGTACTTGTACCGACACTCAGGTGGGGAGAACTAAATTTGTCTTGATCCCTCCTTAGAGTATTGGTATCTAGGAAACTCTCTTCACAACAGGGTGTTGAGGATGTCCAGCATATCCTAGTAGTAAACAAACTTCTTAGCTCATGCCCCAGTTGTATGGAGGATTAGTGTTTTAATGATAAGTTAACCATTATAGAAACAATATAGGGTTTCATAACTTATGTGTGTAGAAACATACCATAGACATCCAAACACAGATGCACCCATAAGTTTGATACAATCCTAAATAGAGGACACTACCACTAATATCAAGACACTACCACCTTAAAACATTCAAATGAGTTTTTATCTTAATTTATAACACTTAGATCATCCATATCAAGTGTTTTCTAGTTAAGTATTTATTTGTACTATTTAATATTATATTTCAAAAACTCAAATCTAGTCAATTATATAAAAAATTAGTGGTTTTATTTACTGCATATTGTTTCCCTAGTTTAGTCTACTCAACCTTTTAATCAAACATATGATTTACAAACACTAATTCCTAAAATGTTAAAAGATTTGGTGAACTTGACTTACTTCAAACATGACACAAACCCTAACCCTAGATAACCCTATGGTTTATATTTCTAGCATTCATATCTCAAATCCATACATTTTCTAATTTTATTTTCATATAATCATGATAATAATGATAGAATAAGTGCATCACTTTTTGTTGCAAATTTTAATACTTTCATTTTCATGTTTGTTCCCTTTAATTTGGAATGAAATCATAAAAGACATAAACACATGTACACATGATGCTTTATTTCTAATGAAAAATATAACATATTATGCTCTATATCTCGCATGTTATGGTTGTCTTATGTGGAATTCAATTAAGAAACAAATCCTTACATAAATAGAGGATCTATTGTATAAGCGAGATTTGAAGTTTCAAAGGCATATCTTATGCATGGGAAATAATCTCATTTTTTCCCTCTCCATGAGGGTGATAGCTACTTTCCATATAACTAGGTCCATGTTATCACTCCTCCATGAGACAAAGAAACCATTACCATTATCACTAATCCCCATACTCAGCCTATTCATAACTCTTCCCTATAGGGTATTTCCCTACCTGTTCAATCATAAACAACTAGGGTTTGCACTTATAAGACTCTAGGGATAAAATTATCAAAATAAGCAAGATAATATCAAATTTATGAAATAAAAATAAGTTATTATATGAATAGGTCACATTATGGAAAATCTTATTAAATGTACACAATCTTCAAAATATGCTAGCATAAACTATATATATGTAAAAAGACCTAGCAAGCTTGTGCCTAACACTCTTTCATATCCAAAGAATAAATAACAACAAAATACATCTACAACTAGTGATTCAAAAATTAATCAAAGATCAAATAAATGTTCACATGAGGTACTAAGGAAATGGATTAAATATAAGTTGATCAACCTACCTACTTTATACCCAGTGACTAGGGGATCCATATATATTTTTGCACATAATAGAATGCATAGACACCACATAGATTCATGTTTAGTTTTGAAAAGGAAAATACAACAAATAATGGATACATATGACTCAAATAGTGATACATCATTCAAACAACACATAATGGCACATCTACAAATTCAAAAATGGTATAAACGTGGTTACCCAAGCATAACACAAAACAACAAAATGTTCACAAAGCACAATTAGAGCAAGAAATAGTAAAACAAGCACATGTGAAGCAAGTAAAAGATACAAATATACTTCTTCAAAATGAGGCTTAAATTTCAAAGCAGTATGGGTTTAGTTAAAAAATATCTACAACAATTTGATTATAATGGTCAAGGTTTGGGTAAGTAGGCCCAAGGCATCACTACTCCTATTCTATTAGTTAATAATGTTGATCATTAAGGTTCTAGATTTATTGAGAATCCTACGTCAAATCAATCATAGATATAGTTAATCAAGGAAAAATTTCCAGATACACAATAAATATTACAAAAATAGCAATAACTTAAGCTTCAAAATCAAAATCATGCTAATCCAACAAGCATTATCTAAAGTGGACTTATATAAAAATATATTTTAAAGCACCATGTGCCTATAATTAGCATAGCTTCAATGGGTAAAATCAGAATCAATATGCCAAAGCGTAATTCAAGAAGATCAACCCCATAACATGAGGTAATTCATAATGTTCTTCCAGATACAATGATAGTCAACTCTAGAATTCCATATTGTTATGATTTTGATGATGAAAAGTACCCATATTCATAATACAACTCCATCATAGCCATCACAATGCATGAGATTACCATTCTTCTTTTTAGCACAGGCCACATTGATAGTGAGTCTCCCATGAGACTCATCGGTTATTATTATTCCTCCCTTATTACACATACTTTCCTTATTTTATGTTCCTTTTATATAGTTCATTTTCATATTACTTGTACATATATCATATCTAAAAACATGAAAACATTCAAATAGTACTCAAAAAACACATAATTATAGATTGTATGCATTGATATGTTTACATTTATTATATGTTCTAGACACTACATATGCTATCTATCTTAGTATAGTGAGTTTACTATATATACATTCTTCACTTGTTCTTGTCAAGTGCTTATAGATTTCTTATAAGACTCAGGTACAATACACCAATCTAGACTTTCTTTTATCTACCCACTAGGGGCATATACATCGATACATGGGTTTTCACTTGAAACATTTACCCACTTGGGGGCACCCTATACACAGTTTTAATTACCAATTTTTATCCTTATATACTCTACATCCCATTTTTAGCATTGTTATATCCTAATATTGATCATTCTACTCTTACTCATATTTCTTTCCAACTATTACTACTTTAGACTCAACATATGTACATCTTATCTCTTTCATATATTTGTATTACATAGTCATGCATATTTTCATTTCTAGCTTACCTAATTTAGACTTGATTGTATGTGTTTGCTTCTTTTATTCAAGGGAATTTGAATATGCCATTGCTAATTGTATCTATTCCACTTCTATTCATATTATGTATTCTTTGGACATGTCTAAGAAGTAATTTAATTAAAAAAAATTTAAAACAGTCCTCAATCTTCATTTTAATAACCTTGGAATGATAGTGTCTACAAAGTAACAAAGCCATTGGAATGACTTCTATAAAATTATTACACAAAACATATCTCTATAAGTTGAGAGTGATAAGCTACTTGTGATGTTGATGGAAGTGTATGTATGCATCCATTTACTAAGAAACATGCATCTTATTTTTCTATTTATGTTCACATGAAATTGATTGTTTAATTCAATACTCAAGTGTCATACTATAGAGTGTACATTTTATGAGAGAGAATTGAGTTCAATAATTATATCATAGGGAAAAATATCCTAAATAATTAATAGGTATATGGAGTCTTATTACTGATGAGCTATTGTATTGACATTAAAAATTGCCCAAAAAGTTGGGATTAAAGAAAATATCAAGAACTGGTATCTTATGTAAACAACATGAATGCTCTTTGTCAATTGTTATTGAATATTTTATGTTAATTTAAAATCACAAATTTCAATTTTCTATTTTATTTGCACATGTAAATGTATCATTATCGACAATAGACAATTGTGTTTCCTACATAATGTACAATATGTTTAATGGATAAACTATTTCAATAATATAATACTCTTTTTATAAAGATAATCTAAGGTTGTGGAGCCCCTCACCCATCCATTAAAAACAAAAAGAGTAAAAAAACCAAAAATTTCATAGAAATTATTTAACCAACTTATTCCAAAAATTCCAATGCCTAAAAAATCTAAAAAAACTAACACCTTAAATAAAATCACTAATCCCAAATATACAAAGCAATCTAGGGGAACGAAAGAACCTAACAATATAATAAAACCATAAAGATAATTTTAAAAAATACATGAGCAAAAGAGCTACATTTTCAACCATAACAATATCCCCAACAAATTTTAATAAGTTCCCTTCATCCCCAAAGAGAAAGAAGGGCCTACATGCTCCATTATATGCCTTTGTAAATGTAATCCAATGCATCCTAGTGTAATATTTTTTTGTTCTATCCTTATTCCTCTATGTTTTGAGAGACCACATGTGACATGATTATCCAATAGATGATATTATTGGTGCACTTATCAATACTTCACCATAGAAACTTATGATCACACTCGATAATAGAAAGATTGGTTATGATAATTCATATTTTCACGCACTCTTCATACGATCCTTATTTGTTAAAAAACCATACACATTGTAGTGATAATATTTTTTTTAAGTGATAAAATTTGTATGATGATACTTATCCACTTCCTTGGTACACAAGAAAGGATTTTTAGGATACATCAAGAACAATTAAGGCATTCTATCAAAATTAATAGAAGATCTTGGGACACATAGTTCCATCTCTTCATGTGGGCTTTTCCATACTAGCTATGCTATTCTCATTTATAATAATTAATTTGATATTAAAAATGTTTGAAGGATTTCCTTGGGTATAAAACATTCACACAACATCTATAGTTCACCAACATTTAATTTACATACATTAAAAATTATTTTCATAGTTAAATGTATACAAAATGAGTACGCTCTATAGACATTGGTGTCTCCTACTCCACCCCCACAACCACCATAAATTCTGGTTACACATACTGAAGATCATTATAAAAAGTTAGTTTTTACACATATAGTATATATACCAAGTTCATAGTAACATATATGAACCCACTAGACATCTAACTAATTAGAGCCAATCACATCAAAGAGTTAATCACAACCCATAAACATCACCATATCTTATAGTACACACTCAAGTAATACTAAATATATTTTAACATTTTTCACAATAAACAAATTTTAATATACATTATAATAATATATAATAAACATGAAAGAGTCATCATCCATCAAATGATACCCATCTTAGATTGAATTATATGAGCATTGATCATGATAGTTACCATACAACAGATGAATTATTATTAAATCCTAACACACCTATAGTTGTTGCCTTTTTTACATGAAAAAGGACACTTCCATTATCTAATAAATACATCACTATGATTCAACCATTTATGTGATCATCACTTATAATTTCCCAACTTGAAATATAAAAATACACCCCCCAAACCAACACCCCCCCACCCCCCCCCCACACCAAAAAAATAAAATTAAAAAAAACAAGACTTGAGCATGACATAATTACTAGATTAAACTATTTATATATGATATTTATAACATGTTTGGTAGATATCATATTACTTTTACACACACATGAATTTCAATTTATATCAATATGACATAGGAAATATAGTTGAGACATGGACATATAGATGTTGGACGTTCTTCTACGTAGTTACCATGATGACATTAGAGGCATCTTATTCCATAGGTTTTAAAATTATAGGCTATATATTTCTATGAATTTTTATACCATGTTGAACTACCTATATTGATTACACATTTTTTTTAGTTACTCATATGTTATGTATTACTACATGCATATGCTATTATATGATAGTATGATATTAACACATATGCATATGTATACTACTTCCCTTGTTATATGTTTGATTGATGTCATTACTCTTTTCAATGAATGAATGCTTTATAATTTTATATTTTGTGTGTTCTTTTTGACTTGATTTTGATGTCTTTATGTCCCTTGAGTGTATCCCTTGACATTATTTTATATTATTCCCTTGATGTCCCTTGTTTGTGATGTGTTTATTTTACCTTGAATGTGGCTCTTGGTCATGTTTTATGGCATCCTTGTGTCATTTATATGTAGTACTTAGCTATTATGTGTGACTTTAACAATTGATCTTATCATACTTTTTAATCCATCTAATATTTATTGGTGCCATGATATATATCATGAACTTTTACTATGCAATATTATTCATTAATCTTACTATTGTATTCTTCTTTAAGACACATGCGTGCGCGCACGCGCATGCACGGGGACACACACACACACACACACACACACAGAGAGAGAGAGAGAGAGAGAGAGAGAGAGAGAGAGAGAGAGAGAGAGAGAGAGAGAGAGAGAGAGAGAGAGAGAGAGAGAGAGAAGAAGAGAGAGAGAGAGAGAGAGAGAGAGAGAGAGTTGACATTAATATTCCATGAATTACATATGTTAATTATCTTTATTGATATATACATTTCAATGATTATATATTCTATACATGTTCACATAATATTACAATATTTTGTATTTGTACATGACATGATATATGTAACTCTTATTTTTATATGATTAATTTATAAGACACATTTCTCATCTCAAAAAGGGGGAATTATAGTGGGATTTTCGTAGTAACAAAAGCCTCTATGAGCATAGAATAATATTAGTGTATATATTTTTGAGAATTAAAATGGTTCATATATCGAATGGTCTAGTTACATAAAAAATATTAATATTGTAATATAGATTATGGATGAATATGCCATGTATATTCAATGTATATGATCTCATTTTGAAGATACTTGAGCATAAATTCATACACACTTGGATTCATATGCATGGGCATATGTACATGTATCCTCCTAATTTGTCATAGGAAACTATTCAACCTTCTATTTATATTTTGGACTTGCATGAACATTTTAAAAATACAAAATATATATGTCTCACATGTATAACATCTAAAAAAACGTGTGAAAAATAATTTATAGTCCCTTACTAATATTAAGTCTCTCTATTAGGAAGAGTGATACCTTTAATAATAACTTGCTCAATTTTGTCGACTAACAAATACCAAAATACATCAACAACAAGAACATATGAAGAAGTAATTAAGTAATTAATTTATTGTCCCCAACATCAAGGTATTGGATGGAGTGATTAAGGATGAGGAAGGTAGAGAAATTATTGAGTAGATATGATAAGGGGTTCATTAGGGATGATGAGAGATGGTGAGGGTTAGTGAGGGAGTGATTAGGGATGATTAAGGATGGTGAGGGTTAATGAGGGAGTGATTGGGGGTGATAAGGGATGAGGAAGGAGTTACTAGAGATGATGAGGGATGATGAAGAAGTGATTGGGGATGATGAGGGATGTTGAGGGTCAATAAGGGAGTGATTAGGGATGATGAAGGAGAAATTATAAATGATGATAAATGGAGAGGGTTAATAAGAGATTGATTATGGAAGATGAGGGACAAGGAGGGACTGATTAGGGATGATAAGCGATAATGAGGTATTATGATATGTGATTAGGGATGATGAAGGGGTGATTAAGGATGATGATGGATGGTGATATCCAATGAGGGAGTGACTATGGATGATGAGGGAGTGATTAATAATAATGAGGGATGGTGAGGGCATATGATGTAGTGATTAGGGATTATGAGGGATGAGTTAAGAGTGATTAAGAGTGGTGAGGGATAATGAGGGTCAATGAGAGAGTGATTAGGGATGATGAGGGATAATGAGGGTAATTGAGGGAGTGATTAGGGATGATGAATAAAGAGGAGAGAGTGAATAGGGTTGATGAGGGTTGAGTATGAAGTGATTGGGGATGAGGGATAGATGATGAGCAAGTGAAATTAACACAAAGTGTTTGTTTGATGTGTGCCAATCATCAATGTGAGATATGTTACTCCTATCACACCATTTTGGATCAAGTTCAAAGTGATTGTTTTGAAAACTTCAATTTTGACAAACCTAAGACTCCTAAAAATGCTAGGAAGTAACTTGGAAGGCATGAAAACCCAAAAAATGACTATACTTTTTCAAAAAATGGACATTAATTGTAAAAGATAAATCTTAAAATTTGTAGGTTTAATACTGAGACCTTGAAAATTCTTTGAAATTGACGAAATTGGGTTTTGAAAAACTATTTTCCATATCTTAATCTATGTAGCTATGAGACCAAATATACCATATATAAAATTACCCTAATTTATTATTTTTACTTATACTTAACATTTATAATAGTAGATTTTAGCTTCAACTAAATATTGGCTTCATGTACATATTGTGGTGCTTTTCTATGGAAAATAAAAGGAATGCATACACATTCCTCATAATGTGTAGGTATTACTATTAACGTGTACACATTATTATGAATGTTTATGAATTATTATGAATGTGTATGCATTATTATGAATGCATGAACATTTCTAATTTTGGTGATTCTAAGCCTAAATTCAAATAACACATCTGTGATATGATGATAATGTGTAGGCATTATTGTCATAATGCATATGAATTAATGAAAATGTCCATGAAATTATCCCCAACTTCATGCACATACCTGTATAGTTTCTCTCTTATTGTACATACTTTCTTTCTCTCCTACTCCTTGTACATAGTTCATTTTCATGTTGCTTGTACAAAGCTTATTTTTAGAAAATACAAAAAAATATAACATGTCAAAAACACAAAAACTGCCAAATAATGACTCAAAAAACATAAAATTACATATTGTATCCATTTTTATGTTTATATTTCTTATATTTTCCAGACACTACATATGCTATCTATCTCAGTATAATCAATTTTATCATATTATATGCTTCACTTGCTTTTATCAAGTGCTTGTAGATTACTATAGGACTCAGGTCCACTACACTGATCTAATCTTGCTATTATCTACCAACTGGGGGAATATACATTGATTCATGGTTCTTCACTTGACACATTCACCCACTTGGGGGTATCTTATACATAGCTTTGATCACGAGGTTCCATCCTTATATACTCTATATCTAATTTCTGGCATTGTTATATCTTGATATTGATATTACTACTCTTACTCATATTTTTGGCAACATATTACTACTTTAGACTCACCATATATCCAACCTATCCCTTACACAGATTTGTATTACGTATTGATACATAATTTCATTTTTATCTTACCTAGTTTAGATTTGATTGTAATTTTTTAATTCTTCTATTTGAGGGCATTTAAATATGCCATTGTTATATAGCTCTACATCACTTTTATTCATAGTATGTATGCTTTGGATGTGTGCCTATATACCTTGTGTGTGTTTTCTTGATTGTGTGTGTTGACATTTGAACATGTCCTTCTATGTGCCTCTAAGCCAACTTTCTTGTTGCTTGCATATGTGGAAATTTGAACATGTCCTTGTATGTCTTGTTTTCTCAAATTTAGTGACATGGGCCCATGTCCCTTATATTTTTTCCCCTTGACATACTTTACATACCTCATGTGTTTTGTATGTAAGCTTTCCTATATGCATCATGGTCATGACACTTGTATTTGCTTATTATACACACTAATTTTTTAAGCCATGAGGGACCTCATGTGTTTACCCTTCCTACTGGGGTGTTGTGATGGACATCATGCCCCATCCCCCTAGGTAGCGACCCAATTTTACTCAGATTTGTTGTTACATACATTGATTACATGTATCTTGACACCCATTTAAAATAGTATACATGACATACATATTAAATTACATACTTATGCTCATATTATCTTACATTATGATGTTATGTATGCTCATGATAGTGGATTATTATGGAGTTATCATATATGCTTCGGCCAGCACACATTTTATAGAAATTTTTCTTTTGAGGATAGTTCTTGCATAGGTTCAATAACACCCCTCAATAGAGAGCCATTCACAAGGGTTTATCACAAAGATCAATCTCCTATATTACACCCACAATACATTTTTTAGCACACAAGCTCAGTTACATAAAATTAGACATAGGTAAACACAATTGGTAACATTGACCTAGAAAGAAGTATAATTACACAAAATTTAGACTCTAAAAGAACACTAGTGCCCAAATGGGGAGACTAACACAACATGGCACTACTATCCAAGATATGGTGCTACTTTCCAGTATCCTTGGTTTAATAAAAACCTAGATTGACAAGAATAATACACTAGGTAAAGTATAGGTTTGCACAAATTTAGTTATAGATTTGTTAGTTATACTTAGTTTTGTTCAAATTCATACTCATTTAGCTTAGATTCATATAAGTGTACTCATGTTGGGGCATCATGTGTCGCCTGGTTATTGCCATATTCAATTCAAATACCCAGATATAGTTTATTACAACTCAGTCTATAATCCACACACTCAAATATCAGATTTGGGGGCATCTGCATGGAAATTGTTTTTCTTATGCTTACACACAAGTTGAATAGATGGAATGAAAAATTCCATGTCATTCTCTATGATGTATATACTCAAAATCATATTGTAGGTTGCATACCTATTTCTTGCCTTACTTCATCTGCAATGGTTGACATTCTTGAGTGGCCTGGAGTAACCTAATGTACCTGAGTAGCTACAGAGTTAACGTACACAAATAGACATACATTGTACATTACATAGTTTAGTTTTAGATGCATTTACTACACATGGGTGGGCAATGATGAAGTCATAGCCTAGATGAGTTCTTGAGCCACCCACACATGACGATTGAGCAAGCTATCAACTCAATCCAAGTTATTCACTGATTAATCGCTAATACACATACCCATACATGTTGTCACTAGCTTCATGCAATGGTTTGCATACCCAATGAGGTGTATTCATTTATTTCCTCTTTTCCATCTCTTTACTCAGTTTTATCTCTTTAATCAGTATAGTCCTTTACTTTTGATATCTCTTAAGTAAGGACTAATTTATGCACATTTTATTTGTAGGACATGCATTGGAACATTCTTCACATACTCAGACTCAACATAACATACTCAGATCCAACTTCATAAGCTTATCTCCTAGGTAAGTCCATGTATTTTTTTTCCCTTTATCTTAGTCATTTTGTTTTGTTACATTTCTAGAATAAGGGAGAGGGGGGATGTAATCATTTAAAAGTGGTATTTGAGTGGTAAGAGTGCTACTTGAGACTAAATATCCATAGATTATCCTAAGACCTATCATAGAGCCTACTATCAAACATGTTCAACCTTCGTGTGGGCCACAAGCATTCTTAGTAAGTTTCAAAACTGTCATAGAGCCTCATTTCTTGACCCTAGCGCTTCATGCCTATTGTTTTGATAGTTAAACACTAGCATCATAATAAGGACACTAGCACCATATGGCATTAATGTCTTTTACCCTAACCTTTCCTGAATGGATATCTATTCAAAACTAAAGCCTCCTAATGTTGGCCTAGACATCTTTTATTATCTGTAAAAGTAACATAAAACTATATATACGTGACTTGTATCCCTCTATCCACTAGATGGAAATCAAATACAAAATACACATTCAAACAAAAAATAGTTGAACACAATTAAGGTTATCAATCCCTATTATGCCATAATTGCGCATACTACCATCCACAACAACCCTAAGGTCAAATTTTCTAGATTTTCAATGTCAAGCACATTCAAGACACTCAAGGCCACTACCATACTAGCATCACTCGCACTTGCACCAACATCTAGGTAGGTAGAACTACATCGGGCTTGATCCCTCCTCAATGTATTGGTATGTAGGCAACTCTCTTCATGATCAGGTGTTGGGGACATCCAGCCTACCCTAATAATGTGCACACTTTTCGGCTCATGCCCTAGTTGTATGGGGAAAAGTCAAAGCTAGTCAATTCTATAACAAATCAGTGGTTGTATTTATTACATATTATTTTCTTGATTTAGTCTACTCAACTCTTCAACAAACAAGAGATTTACATACAATTTGTCATAAAAAGTTAAAACACATATCATATTTTGTTTTCTCGAGTTTGTCATCATATTTAAAATGATCTTACACACCCCTAAAATTAAGGGTCTTAATAACTCTCCATTCCATAACATGAGGTACATTGACTTTGACTTAGGATAACACTATTACATAGAGGTTAGACTTCTCACTATAATCCACTAAGATAATAATTTCAAATTCTTTACCATGAATTTTTTTAAATGCAAAGTAACATAATATGAAAAATGTGGAATCCCGAAATTAAAAGTCCCAACTATAAATCCCATTTCCCTTAACATTTCATTTTTTGGGGGGAGGGGGGAGTTTATCGTCATATTTAAAATGCCCTTCGCACCTTAAAATTTGGGGTCTCGACAACTCTCCATTCCCTACCATGGGGTACTTTGACTTAACTTAAGATAACACTATCACGTACAGGTTGGGCATCCTCGCTGTAGTCCTCTTACACAATCCCTGTACTTTGACTTGTGAGGAGTCCAGTTTTCTTGTTTTTCCTGCAAAGCCCTCACCCACCATCAACCCACTTGTATGACTTTATCTGGGTATACACATAGTGCTATATTCCTTTTATTGGAGATTTTGATCGACTTTTTATGAAATACATAAACAAAGGAATAAATAAACGAGAGAATGAATAAAAACGCGTGTTACAGACGCGTTTGGTCCAATCTGAGGGGGTAATGGCAAACAGCTTTAGTCGTCGGAGGCGGCCGAAATTCATGACTACATTGTGAGATTTTGTCTGTATAACGTTGCTATAAAGGCTTGTCTTGCAGTGTAAAGAATCATAATGGTAGTTGTGTTTTTAATTGACGATGGCCATGTTTATTAAGACAGCCTTGCAATTTGTGGTGTTGTGTTTGGTGATTGTTGTATTTGCAGATGCCCAGGGAACCAAAGCGGGGTTCTATTCATCCGCGTGTCCAAATGCTGAATCAATCGTTAAATCTACTGTTAAGACGCATTTTGATGCCGATCAAACAATTGCAGCTGGCCTTCTCAGGCTTTTCTTCCATGACTGTTTTGTACAAGTAAGATAATATCTTTGGCTATTCAGAATAGAATATTGAATCTGAATAAAGAGAGTTAACAATTGATACAAATAAATGCAGGGGTGTGACGCGTCGATATTGATCACTGGTCCATCTGCAGAGAAAAACTCGCTCACTAATCTGGGCTTACGTGGGTTTGAGGTTGTGGAGGATGCGAAAGCAAAAATAGAAGCTGCCTGCGCAGGAGTGGTCTCCTGTGCTGACATACTCGCCCTCGCTACTCGTGATGCCGTCGTGCTGGTGCGAGACTATTTTTATTATTTAAGTCTAAGAAAACATACACTGTCCAAAAAGTATTAAAAGAGGGTGGAATTTCTGGTTTAATGTTGATGTTGACAATGCAATGCAGAGTAAGGGTCCAACGTGGGATGTGCCGACTGGTAGAAGAGACGGCTTGGTTTCATCTTCCTCGGATGCTGCCAATCTCCCAACGCCCGCAGATTCAGTGAGCGTGCAGAAACAAAAATTCGCTGACAAAGGCCTCACTGCGGAAGATCTTGTAACTCTTGTTGGTGAGAGTAATTTATTTTTATTATAATTATAACAGACGATAGACGATTATGTGAAATATATGTTCCTTTGTTTGTACTCAATTTACTTTCATGCTTTTTTCACAAATGATAAATTACGATGGTGGTGCAGGAGCACATACAATCGGACAAACTGATTGCCAATTTTTCAGCTACAGACTCTACAATTTTACGGCGGCAGGAGATGCCGATCCGACCATCAGCACGTCATATCTAAGTCAACTGCAATCGCTTTGCCCTGCAGGTGGCGATGGTTCGAAGCGCGTGGCTCTTGACAAAGGAAGCCAATTGAATTTCGATGAGAGCTTCTTCAAGAATGTGAGGGACGGTAACACTGCGCTCGAATCGGATCAGCGGCTGTGGGGTGATGCTTCTACCAGAACCGTGGTTCAAAAGTATGCCGGCACCATCAGAGGAGTGTTGGGTGTCAGATTCGATTTGGCTTTTGCAAAGGCGATGGTGAAAATGAGTAACATTGGAGTCAAAACTGGGACGAACGGCGAAATTCGCAAACTCTGTTCTGCTTTCAACTAATTCTACGACGGTATTTCTACCCAATTCAATTAAGAGCAATTTAAAGCAGTCCTCAATCTGCAGTTTAATAACCTTGGAATGATAGTGTCGAAGAAGTTGAGAGTCGCAAGCTACTCCTGATGTTGATGGAAGTGTATTTATGCATCCATTGAATAAGAAGCATGCATCTTATATTTCGATTTATGTTTATTTGAAATTTGACTGTTTAATTCAATACTCAAGTGTCATACCATACGGCGTATATTTTTTTGAGAGAGAATTGAATTGAATAATTATATCACAAGGAAAAATATTCTAAATACTTACTAGGTATACGGAGTCTTCTTACTGATGATTTATTGTATTGACATTAACAATTGTCCAAAAAGTTGGGATTAGAGAAAATATCAACGAGTGGTATTTTAGTAAACAACTTGAATGTTCTTTGTCAATTGTTCTTGAATATTCTATGTTCACTTAGACTCAAAAATTTAAATTTCATTAGTTGATTTGTACATGCAAATGTGTTATTATTGACAATAGACAATTTTGTTTCCTATATAATGGATAATATATTTAATTGATAAACTCTTTTAATAATTGATTACTCTTTTTTTTTTAAAAGGTAATCAAGGGTTGTGGGGCCTTTCAACCATTTATTATAAAGTAAAATAAATAAAAAATTAAAGAGTTGATAGAAATTCTATAACCAATTAATTCTAAAAAGACCAATGCCTAAAAAATTATAAATAAACTAACACCTTAAATAAAATAATAGGCAATGCAAGAGAACAAACAAGCCTAACCAATAATTACATGAACAAAAGAGCTACCTCTTCAACCACAACATCTTTAACAAAGTGTAATAAGTGCCCTCCTTCCCATACGAGAAAAAAGGGCCTACATGCTCCTTTGTATGCCTTTGTAAATGTAATTCAATTCATCCTAGCATAATATTTTCGGTTCCATCCTTCTTCCTCTACGCTTTGAGAGACCACAATGTTTTTTGAATAATAATGGTCATATCTATGAGATAGAAATAAATTCAAAAGTGCATGTACTAAAATTTAGTATTATACACTTGAAATTGTAACTTTTAACGAAACTTTACCATAGATGATTTGTTCAAACATATATGCACGTTATTCATTGTTATTCACATCTACCACTATTATGAGTTTGACCCTCCCATTTTTCTATTAGTTAACGACATGAAACCTTCACTTTGTATCAAACTAGAAAAATATATTTACGTTCCTTATTTTCAATCCTTTGACTTATGCATGGCATTGCATGCTTATGAATGGATTAATTAAGGATTATCTTTTGAGCTTATTGAAATTGTTAAGAATTATAATCTTGTTACTACCATTATCCTTATCGTATACCTTCCCTTTCTGTGGTGTGCCATGATTTACACCATGCACATCTTTACTCTATAGGTTTATTAAGTTCTTAAATTCATGATGGTTACTACTATGTGCATAATCGATACATTTATCTTGAAATTACACTTAAATATCATACATTACATATGTTATACACATGTATTGATATCATATACATTACTATGATGGTATATTATCAACATATTGATATTATTCTAATTGATTACATATACATGACATTATATAGTTAAACTGTATTTTGAAATTTGAGTGACGTCAAGGCTAGACCCATCATCTTAGAAAGGGAGCATATCAATGGGCTTGGCATAGAGACATAAATCTCCATGGACAATAAAATCATATTTTTTAGAAACATGGTACCTAGATATTTAAAATGGCGCAAATATCATATTGGTTTAGATATGTGACAAATATTTACACATTTCTATACATTATTATGGCGTATTCCCTGCATATGCACTCAATTTATAGATACATGACGTGAAAAATAAATATTCAAATATACATGAGTGAATATCACATACAAGTGCACAAGGCTTATAAAAACACAAATTACATATTTTCACATATAGATACATTTGAGACATAGGCTCTTATATTTTAAAATATAAATGCATAACATTCTATATTAGTTTACACATATTTTAAATTACTTTCTTGCATAAATTGGTATGTCATTTATGGGGATAAATTGTCCCATGTCACCAATAAGTATAACTAATCAACCTCCAAAACCTTTGTTACTATGCTGAGGAAATGCCTCATGTAATCGACTATAGATACTATTAGGCATTTTTGGCCTTATGAGGCTCATTTCATCAATGAGTACATATTCAATGTGTTTCATTTCTTCTTGGAAACTTTTCATTGCTTGTCCTTCAAGTGCCTTCATTTCATGGATAGGAATGTTAAGTCTTAGATGCATTTTTGATACATTTATGTTAAATACTGTGAAACTAGTGGGTGTAAGGAGAATAAGGGGAGAAATCATTCTCCCTATAATTCTATTTAGGCTACATTTGATGAAGCCAATCAAGTATGATTTACCTCTACATGTTATTAATTTTATGATCATCTTGAGTGGTGGATCTTGTATGTTTTTGTGGCATGTTGTAGAATAATGTTGAAGGCTTGTTGTTGGTTAACTGATAGCTCACTTGGTAGTGGTTCACTTGTGCACTCTATGTATGTATTTTGGGAGATTGTGCACTAATATTTCTATAAACTATGGTACTATTGTATGTAGGATGAATATCACCTCATAATGATTCCATTGGTGGTTGGTGTCAAAGTCAAAAAAATCAAGCATGTCTATGTATCTATGTTATTTTCACTTGAGGCATGCATGCAGGATAACAATTATAACTCATGCATTAACATATCCATTTGTACATCTTCTTCAATGTTAGGAACCTAGTATCTCACATACTTAAAATACACATAAATATTGAATATATTAATAAAATATTCCTTTTTGGTAGGAATGAATAACTCCACAATCACTTACCACTTCAAGGGGGCTACCTCCTTATCAGAGAATTCAACTTTTGATTGATATATTTGCTTGGATGATCTTAAAATGGCCTAAGCCCTCTTATTTATACTATTCTAATCTACCCAACTCCTTTTTCTTATGCATGTGTTATTAAACTACTATTCAATACTATTCACTATTATACTATTTATGCTACTAATCTATCCCTCCCTAGGTATATTACATTCCATCCCCATTAAAAATATTTCACCCTAAAAAAATGATAAAAAACAGGAGGATGAAGGTTCAACCATATAAATAAATATAGATTTAAGACCATATATAAGCTCATCCATGCATCCTTTCTAGCTTTCAGTTCTTCCTTCTATGTTTGGATGTGAACATATACATCAACCTAGTGAACATGAGCACTATAGCTAAAGATTAAAGTGTAACTTGAATCATGACAATCGTCACTTGAAAATGAGAGTAAGGGTGCTCAAAATAGTATGCCTGATGAATTAGTTGAGAATACATTACATCCCCTTTAGCATTAATCTTGACATACATTTTTGTTAAAGTATTTAACTCCACTAAAGAATTCACTAAATTGTGGAAATCATTTGAAGGAAGAAGAAAACAAGTTTCTACAATATGTATGGAAGACTCGATGAATAAAAGACTAAAATCATCCTCATCTAACTAAAGTAGATCTTCATTCCATGCTATGTAAATATCCTCCAATTCCATCCATGTAGTTATTTCTACTTCATATTCTTAAACTATAGGAAATGAATCGACATACTATTACCTATATTTATGCTCCCAATCTAAATGTGCATTAATTTCCACATCATATTGCATGGTTATATAGAAGTGAAGCTCAATTATATCAAAAATAACATGAATATTCTTTAATGAATGCATTGATCTATATAAAATATAAGGCTCCATGTTTTTATTTTTATTTTACAAATAGTAGCTAGTAAAATAGTAATAACTTCTAAAATTCTAAACAAAGTTTAAAAATTCAAAATGTTATGGTAATCTAGAACAGAGTTGCATGAAACCTAAAAATTGTTTAACTTAATTCACTATTATTTGTGATTAGTTTAAAGAATAACAATCAAGATATTTTAGGAAAAAGAAATGTATATCTACACTTGAAACTATAAAGAAATAGGAGATCTAGCTTTATATGTCCAACTAGCTCCACAAAACTTACACTTTTACAAATATAATTTCCAAATACCTCTCTCAACCTTAAAAAACAAGACCACTCAAAAAACCCACTCTAAAATCTTACACAAATTTGAAATCACTATCATACACAACCCCTCTTGTAACTCTCCAAATGATGAAAAACTATCTCTATAATCTCATTGCAACAGAAAAAAATAACCTTGAAAAGTGCTCTGATACCAATGTTAGAACCTTGTATGCTATAATATACAAAATCAGACAAATACTTGCTATATTAAATCCATGTTCCTTTTGTGGAAAGAATGATTCTGACTCGTAGGTCACTTCGAGGCAGATACCTCCTTTGAGTTAAGCTTAATGACAAACACTCTTTGATGCCCTATAAAATCATATGCCCGTATACTTATACTATTTCTTACCTACTATACTCCATTTTCTAATGCATGTGGGATTATTCATTACACTATTCTACCCCTCAAAACATGATAAGAATTAAGAGAACCAAATGAAAGATGGACTAAAAATAAGTTGAAGATCACATGGAAAATTGACCATGCCTTCATTTTTGTTTCCACTTCTTCCATCGATGTTGGGATATGGACAAGAATAGTGTGAATGAAAGTGGTATAGCATGAGATGGAAGTACATAAAGAGCTCCATATGAAATAACCTCAATGGAAGACAAGTTAGCCAAGAGGTTAGAATCTAACATTAAGATATGAAGCATGATAATCATATGCTAAAATCTAAAATAATGGAACATATAATTGTTGTGCTTGTGAACCAAATGAGGGTGTATTTCATCCCTCTTAGCATGATTCCTTGGGAGAAGTTGAGCCTTTATTCCCTACTTGGGATGTGCGGTTGTCATATTGGGCTCATTGAGGGTCTTCTCAAGCATGGTGGTTATATAAATGGACTCATTGGAGAAGTGTTCGAGTACTTATGGTGCTTGATTTGGTGCTTTGGAAGTCTGAGGGTGCATTGTTTGGAGATGTTACAAATTCATGTAGTATTTAGTGAGCTTGGTTAAGCCCACAACTTCCATCATTGTGTGAGGATTAAACATTTCAACCTCATGTCAAATTCTATTATCAAGACCACTAATGAAACAACATGGGAAGAAGGATTTAGATAATCCTACAGTCTGAGTCATGAGTCCTTTATATGCTACTGAATATTATCGGATGGTCCCTATTTGATGAAGTTGAGTCAAGGCCATAGTAAAACTACCTATAGATAAAATAGGAGTCCATATGAAAACCAAAGATTAAAAATATTGACAAAAGAGGACTTTAGATTCAATAAAAATGCACCCTTTACAAGATGATCAATATTTTGATGACAGGATGACTAAACGACCAAGATCTTACTCCATGACAATAAGACCACTATTTTTTGTTTATTTATTTATTTTTTAATTTTTTTCCAACATAGTATTAGTCACTAAAATAGTGATAAGATTTAGAATAATAAACAAAAATTAAAACTATAAATTGTTCTAGATAGATAAGACAAAGTCATACGAAACTTATAACTAGTTTAGCTCAATTTAGTATCATTTATGATCATTTTAAAGAACAGTTACATATTTTTAGGATCGAAAGCATACATCTACACATGAAACTACAAATAAATAAAAAATCTAGTTGGCTTCAAAGAACCTACAAATATTGAAAATTAATAAAATCCTCACAATAACTTGACTTGAAATAAAACCAAACATCTCACTAATCATAATTTCATTTGCAATGAAAAAAATTGGCTCGAGAAAGTGCTCTGATACCAATGTTAGGAACCTATTATCTCACATACTCAAAATACATAAAATACTAAATATATTAATAAAATATTCCTTTTTGGTTTGAAGGAATAACTCCTTAATTGCCTACCACTTAAAGGGGGCTACCTAATTTGAGCCAGGCTCAATTTAAAATACTTTTTTCTTGCCTATAACATCATATGCCCCTATACTTATACTATTTCATACCTACCCCACTCCATATTCTAATGCATGCGGGATTATTCATTAAACTATTATACCCCTCTAGGTACATTACATTCAATGTCACTAGTATCATTATTTGAGATAATATTTTTGCATTCTTTTGTAGATATCCACTTAATATGCCATGGATCATATAAATCCTTGAATTATTTTGAATGTGTCACAATGTCTTTTGTAGCTGAATCAATGTCCATTACAATGTTACAAAATAGTTTGCATAGTAGGAGATCTGACAAATAGAAATATTCATATGTTGGTGAAACAATGGGAAGTATAATAGAGAAATGAGCGATTATGTGGAGAATTTATTGAATATTTATTTATTTTCTAGTGATTATATTTTCTCTTATTGTTAAAGGACCATGTCGAGGGACCTCAATGAGTGACAACCTATCTAGAAATAATAATGACTTATATATGCATCAATGAATGATGGTAGTTTTCTTTCCTTAAATGTGATTTTGGAAACATGTTTGAAGACTTGTTTCCCAATAGATAGGACTATAGATGTCCTACTACAAATAATTAGAGGTATATCATGTATAATGTGGCATGTATCTTTTGTAACTATGTCATGATCAACAATTGTTTCTTTGATGAACTTGTTGGATTTCATCATTGTTGGGAGATCAACTACAATAAAAACCGATATTCTAGTTAACATATGGTGTTCGCTTTCAGATTTTTTACCCAAAATTGAATACTTTAGTAAATATTTGAGAATAGTGTAGTGGAATAAAACTGGATTGCAATTAAAATTTTCATGCCACATTGAAATCATGCTTGTGTTGTGGATGTTCACTCTTTCATCATCACAAACTGAAAGGTATGTTTTGTGTCCTTCATTGTCGATAAACATGTTTGACATCACTTTTAATGGATGTGTTACTTTGTATATCTACTACATATTACAACCAATTTTATGTAAACATGTATATTTGTTACATTTGTAATGACATTGAACCTTATTTAAAATATTATCATAACAATTTTGGGCATTATCAAAAAATATTTCATCTATGGTGAGCAAGAATGGATCGTGAAGATTGGAATGATTTATTCTATCATGGATTATCTCATTATTTCTTTGATTCCCTACCATCAAAAAAATATCAAAGAATATATTTGCATGATGAACCTAAAGAGGGTCTTCTAAATTCATTACAACTATGGTAGGTGAATTTTATAGCCATAAAAATCCATAGATGTGTGCAGATCCTCAATGTTTCCATTATACTTTTCTAAACACCCAAAAGTTGTATTTGAGTGCTAAAAGTGATAATTGAGAGTACTTATCCCTAAACATATCCTAGATCCTCTTATCACACTTATTCATCCCTCATGTGCACCATAGGTGTCCCTAGTCAACTCTAAAGTCCTCCCAAATTATCATTTAATGATCCTGGCCCTTTGTGCCTAGTTTTCTACTAACTATATACTAGCACCATAATAAGGACACTAAAGCCACATGGAATTAGTGTCCCAAAAATAGGGATAGTGTCCTTTGTGTTAGATTTTGAGAAATAGATATAATTTTAAAATGAAATCCTCCTAAGGTTGGCCTCGAGATCTTTTAACATCCAAAAAAGTAATAAAATAATATAAATACTTAACTTTTAGCCCTCTATCTACTAGATAAAAATAAAATTTAAATACACATTCAAGCATGAAACAAGTTGGGCATAATTAAGGTTATCAATCCCTATTCTAATCTACTTCTACATACTACTATCTAAAATAACCCTAATCTCAAATTTTATAGATTTCTAATCTAGAGCACATTCAAGGAACTCAAGGCCACTATCATACTAGCATAACTTGTACTTGTACCAACACTCAGGTGGGGAGAACTAAATTTGTCTTGATCCCTCCTCAGAATATTGGTATCTAGGAAACTCTCTTCACAACAGGGTGTTGAGGATGTCCAGCATATCCTACTAGTAAACAAACTTCTTAGCTCATGCCCCAGTTGTATGGAGGATTAGTGTTTTCATGATAAGTTAACCATTATAGAAACAATATAGGGTTTCATAACTTATGTGTGTAGAAACACACCCTAGACATCCAAACACAGATGCACCCATAAGTTTGATATAATCCTAAATAGAGGACACTACCACTAATATCAAGACACTACCACCTTAAAACATTCAAATGAGTTTTTATCTTAATTTATAACACTTAGATCATCCGTATCAAGTGTTTTCTAGTTAAGTATTTATTTATACTATTTACTATTATATTTCAAAAAGTCAAAGCTAGTCAATTATATAAAAAATTAGTGGTTTTATTTACTGCATATTCTTTCCCTAGTTTAGTCTACTCAACCTTTTAATCAAACATATGATTTACAAACACTAATTCCTAAAATGTTAAAAGATTTGGTGAACTTGACTTACTTCGAACATGACACAAACCCTAACCCTAGATAACCCTATGTTTTATATTTCTAGCATTCATATTTCAAATCCATACATTTTCTAATTTTATTTTCATATAATCATGATAATAATGATAGAATAAGTGCATCACTTTTTGTTGCAAATTTTAATACTTTCATTTTCATGTTTGTTCCCTTTAATTTGGAATGAAATCATAAAAGACATAAACACATGTACACATGATGCTTTATTTCTAATGAAAAATATAACATATTATGCTCTATATCTCGCATGTTATGGTTGTCTTATGTGGAATTCAATTAAGAAACAAATCCTTACATAAATAGAGGATCTATTGTATAAGCTAGATTTGAGGTTTCATAGGCATATCTTATGCATAGGAAATAATCTCATTTTTTTCCTCTCCATGAGGGTGATAGCTACTTTCCCTATAACTAGGTCCATGTTATCACTCCTCCATGAGACAAAGAAACCTTTACGATTATCTCTAATCCCCATACTTAGCCTATTCATAACTATTCCCTATAGGGTGTGTCCCTACCTGTTCAATCATAAACAACTAGGGTTTGCACTTATAAGACTCTAAGGGATAAAATTATCAAAATAAGCAAGATAATATCAAATTTATGAAATAAAAATATGTTATTATGTGAATAGGTCACATTATGGAAAATCTTATTAAATGTACACAATCTTCAAAATATGCTAGCATAAACTATATATATGTAAAAAGACCTAGCAAGCTTGTGCCTAACACTCTTTCATATCCAAATAATAAATAACAACAAAATACATCTACAACTAGTGATTCAAAAATTAATCAAAGATCAAATAAATGTTCACATGAGGTACTAAGGAAATGGATTAAATATAAGTTGATCAACCTACCTACTTTATACCCAGTGACAGGAGATCCATATATTTTTTTGCATATAATAAAATGCATAGACACCACATAGATTCATGTTTAGTTTTGAAAAGGAAAATACAACAAATAATGGATACATATGACTCAAATAGTGATACATCATCCAAACAACACATAATGGCACATCTACAAATTTCAAAATGGTATAAACGTGGTTACCCAAGCATAACACAAAACAACAAAAGGTTCACAAAGCACAATTAGAGCAAGAAATAGTAAAACAAGCACATGTGAAGCAAGTAAAAGATACAAATATACTTCTTCAAAATGAGGCTTATATTTCAAAGCAGTATGGGTTTAGTTAAAAAATATCTACAACAATTTGATTATCATGGTCAAGGTTTGGGTAAGTAGGCCCAAGGCATCACTACTCCTATTCTATTAATTAATAATGTTGATCATTAAGGTTCTAGATTTATTGAGAATCCTATGTCAAATGAATCATAGATATAGTTAATCAAGGAAAAATTTCTAGATACAAAATAAATATTACAAAAAAAGCAATAACTTAAGCTTCAAAATCAAAATCATGCTAATCCAACAAGCATTCTTTAAAGTGGACTTATATAAAAATATATTCCAAAGCACCATGTGCCTATAATTAGCATAGTTTCAATGGGTAAAATCAGAATCAATATGCCAAAGCATAATTGAAGAAGATCAACCCCATAACGTGAGGTAATTCATAATGTTCATCCAGATACAATGATAGTCAACTCTAGAATTCCATATTGTTATGATTTTGATGATGAAAAGTACCCATATTCATAATACAAAACTATTCAACTCCATCATAGCCATCATAATGCATGAGATTACCATTCTTCTTTTTAGCACAGGCCACATTGATAGTGAGTCTCCCATGAGACTCATCGGTTATTATTATTCCTCCCTTATTACACATACTTTCCTTATTTTATGTTCCTTTTACATAGTTCATTTGCATATTATTTGTACATTCAAATAGTACTCAAAAAACACATAATTATAGATTGTATGCATTGATATGTTTACATTTATTATATTTTCTAGACACTACATATGATATCTATCTTAGTATAGTGAGTTTACTATATATACATTCTTCACTTGTTCTTGTCAAGTGCTTATAGATTTCTTATAATACTCAGGTACAATACACCAATCTAGACTTTCTTTTATCTACCCACTATGGGCATATACATCGATACATGGGTTTTCACTCGAAACATTTACCCACTTGGGGGCACCCTATACACAGTTTTAATTACCAATTTTTATCCTTATATACTCTACATCCCATTGTTAGCATTTTTATATCCTAATATTGATCATTCTACTCTTACTCATATTTATTTCCAACTATTACTACTTTAGACTCAACATATGTACATCTTATCTCTTTCATATATTTGTATTACATAGTCATGCATATTTTCATTTCTAGCTTACCTAATTTAGACTTGATTGTATATGTTCGCTTCTTTTATTCAAGGGCATTTGAATATGCCATTGTTAATTGTATCTATTCCACTTCTATTCATATTATGTATGCTTTGGACATGTCTAAGAAGTAATTTAATTAAAAAAAAATTAAAACAGTCCTCAATCTTCATTTTAATAACCTTGGAATGATAGTGTCTACAAAGTAACAAAGCCATTGGAATGACTTCTATAAAATTATTATACAAAACATATCTCTATAAGTTTAGAGTGATAAGCTACTCGTGATGTTGATGGAAGTGTATGTATGCATCCATTAACTAAGACACATGCATCTTATTTTTCTATTTATGTTCACATGAAATCGATTGTTTAATTCAATACTCAAGTGTCATACTATAGAGTGTATATTTTTTGAGAGAGAATTGAATTCAATAATTATATCATAGGGAAAAATATCCTAAATACTTAATAGGTATATGGAGTCTTCTTACTGATGAGCTATTGTATTAACATTAAAAATTGCCCAAAAAGTTGGGATTAAAGAAAATATCAAGAATTGGTATCTTACGTAAACAACATGAATGCTCTTTGTCTATTGTTATTGAATATTTTATGTTAATTTAAAATCACAAATTTCAATTTTCTATTTTATTTGCACATGTAAATGTATCATTATCGACAATAGACAATTGTGTTTCCTACATAATGTACAATATGTTTAATAGATAAATTCTTTCAATAATATAATACTCTTTTTATAAAGATAATCTCAGGTTGTGGAGCCCCTCACCCATCCATTAAAAACAAAAAGAGTAAAAAAAACAACAATTTGATATAAATTATTTAACCAACTTATTCCAAAAATTCCAATGCCTAAAAAATCTAAAAAAACTAACACCTTAATTAAAATCACTAATCCCAAAAATGCAAAGCAATCTAGGGGAACGAAAGAACCTAACAATATAATAAAACCATAAAGATAATTTCAAAATATACATGAGAAAAAGAGCTACATTTTCAACCATAAAAATATCCCCAACAAATTTTAATAAGTTCCCTTCATCCCCAAAGAGAAAGAAGGGCCTACATGCTCCATTATATGCTTTTGTAAATGTAATCCAATGTATCCTAGTGTAATATTTTTTGTTCTATCCTTATTCCTCTATGTTTTGGGAGACCACATGTGACATGATTATCCAATAGATGATATTATTGGTACACTTCTCAATACTTCACCATAGAAACTTATGATCACATTCGATGATAGAAAGATTGGTTATGATAATTCATATTTTCACGCACTCTTCATACGATCCTTATTTGTTAAAAAACCATACCCGTTGTAATGATAATATTTTTTTTAAGTGATAAAATTTGTATGATGATACTTATCCACTTCCTTGGGTACACATGAAAGGATTTGTAGGATACATCAAGAACAATTAAGGCATTCTATCAAAATTAATAGAAGATCTTTGGACACATTGTTCCATCTCTTCATGTGGGATTTTCCATACTAGCTATGATATTCTCATTTATAATAGTTAATTTGGTATTAAAAATGTTTTAAGGATTTACTTGGGTATAAAACATTCACACAACATCTATAGTTCACCAATGTTTAATTTACATACATTAAAAATTATTTTCATAGTTAAATGTATACAAAATGAGTACGCTCTATAGACATTGGTGTCTCCTACTCCACCCCCACAACCAACATAAATGGTGGTTACACATACTGAAGATCATTATAAAAAGTTAGTTTTTACACATATAGTATATATACCAAGTTCATAGTAACATAGACGAAGCCACTAGACATCTAACTAATTAGAGCCAATCACATCAAAGAGTTAATCACAACCCATAAACATCACCATATCTTATAGTACACACTCAAGTAATACTAAATATATTTTAACATTTTTCACAATAAACAAATTTTAATATACATTATAATAATATATAATAAACATGAAAGAGTCATCATCCATCAAATGATACCCATCTTAGATTGAATTATATGAGCATTGATCATGATAGTTACCATACAACACATGAATTATTATTAAATCCTAACACACCTATAGTTGTTGCCTTTTTTACATGAAAAAGGACACTTACATTATCTAATAAATACATCACTATGATTCAACCATTTATGTGATCATCACTTAGAATTTCCCAACTTGAAATATAAAAATACCCCTCCCCCCCAACCCACAAAAAAAAAAATAAAAAAAATCAAGACTTGAGCATGACATAATTACTAGATTAAACTATATATATATACTATTTATCACATGTTTGGTAGATATCATATTATTTTTACACACACATGAATTTCAATTTATATCAATATGACATAGGAAATATAGTTGAGACATGGACATATAGATGTTGGACATTCTTTTATGTAGTAACCATGATGACATTAGAGGCATCTTATTCCATAGGTTTTAAAATTATAGGCTATATATATCTATGAATTTTTATACCATGTTGAACTACCTATATTGATTACACATTTTTTTTAGTTACTCATATGTTATGTATTACTACATGCATATGCTATTATATGATAGTATGATATTAACACATATGCATATGTATACTACTTCCCTTGTTATATGTTTGATTTATGTCATTACTCTTTTCAATGAATGAATGCTTTATAATTTTATATTTTCTGTGTCCCTTTGGACTTGATTTTGATGTCTTTATGTACTTTGAGTGTATCCCTTGACTTTATTTTATATTATTCCCTTGATGTCCCTTGTTTGTGATGTGTTTATTTTACCTTACATGTGGCTCTTGGTCATGTTTTATGGCATCCTTGTGTCATTTATATGTAGTACTTGGCTATTATGTGTGACTTTAACAATTGACCTTATCATACTTTTTAATCTATCGAATATTTATTAGTGCCATGATATATATCATGAACTTTTACTATACAATATCATTCATTAATCTTACTATTGCATTCTTCTTTAAGACACACGTGCGTGTGCGCACGCACACACACACACACACACAAAGAGAGAGAGAGAGAGAGAGAGAGAGAGAGAGAGAGAGAGAGAGAGAGAGAGAGAGAGAGAGAGAGAGAGAGAGAGAGAGAGAGAGAGAGAGAGAGAGAGAGAGAGAGAGAGAGAGAGAGAGAGAGAGAGAGAGAGAGAGAGAGAGTTGACATTAATATTCCATGAATTACATATGTTAATTATCTTTATTGATATATACATATCAATGATTATATATTCTATACATGTTCACATAATATTACAATATTTTGTATTTGTACATGACATGATATATTTAACTCTTATTTTTATATGAGTAATTTACAAGACACATTTCTCATCTCAAAAAGGGGGAATTATAGTGGGATTTTCGTAGTAACAAAATCCTCTATGAGCATAGAATAATATTAGTGTATATATTTTCGAGATTTAAAATGGTTCATATATCGAATGGTCTAGTTACATAAAAAATATTAATATTGTAATACAGATTATGGATGAATATGCCATGTATATTCAATGTATATGATCTCATTTTGAAGATACTTGAGCATAAATTCATACACACTTGGATTCATATGCATGGGCATATGTACATACTATATAGGAACATGAGTTATAGTTTTCTAAACACACATACATCTAATATATAAATACTTAAGTTCAACATATAGATGCATAACATTTTATTAAGTTGGTATAAATTTATGAGGCATGATACTGGTTCATGCACATTAACAAAATTTCAGATTCGTGATGCATGGTACTAGCTCATGCACGTACAAAAAAAAAGAATTTACATATGAATAAAAAGTGGTTGTCATTACACATCACATTTACTGGATTTACGATCGTGATGTAGGCATAAACATTATTCATTATATTTTGATCATTCATTTTATTTTATGTTGAGATAAATTTAGTAAAAATTTAAAATAAAATTTACATTCATGATGGAAGCATGGATTTTTTCATTTTGTTTTGATAATTATTATTTTTTACATGCAATTAAATTCAAATAAATTATATAATTAAATCCATAATCCATTTTTAGTCCTTAGTTCAATTTTTTTGAGTGAAATTATGTTGATGGTTTCCTCAATATCTATGTAGTTATTTGTGTTAATACATTTCACACTTGTCCCCACATTCATGAGGGCTTGGACATGTTATCTTACCAAACCATGAGCATGCATAGTTACACAAATATGGGGAAAAATCACTCCAAATTTCCACATGATTCATCCAGGAAGTAAATGTTTCTCAAATACTTCAATAAGGAAGGATAAACTCAAACCATTTCTCTTTAATTTTTTAAAAATCTAGACTCTGATTATAATTGCTAATATGTTGACATTAACTACACATGATTGTATGTTTTTCTACTGAGTGAACTACATAGTTGGAACTTTATACTAGATACAAATTTATCTATACATATTAAGGTACATTTTATCCTTTTAATCTAGCAATTCCATTACTATAAAAAAGTTCAAAATTTTTAGATAGTATAATATGATATTAAGTACTTTATAATGACAAGCTTGACATACATTTACCAAGTATAACTTGAGAACATAAATAATTTCACAATCTACCAATATCTCACACTTTCATGTTATATATCATGAGTTTATCTTTTTTTTATATTGTTACACATATATAACAACCTCACTTTGTATTTAAAACTCATTAAATACATTTCATAGACATCTTTAGATCTTTAGTTTAGTCTACCTATACACAAGTTACTTTCATCAATTTCAAACTAAATATCAGCAATAAATACTAACATAGTTTATTTGGAACTAATCCTCATCTAGGAACAACTACTTTTAAAAATAAGTATTTACTTAGGGTTGAACCATTTTCCTAACATTTTGGTGGTGTGATAAATTACCAGATTAGACTCATATACAAACAAATTAAGTTTTCATTCAAAAGGGTCTTAGGGCATTGATCTATTACACATATATATACTTTTGAAGACTAATAAAATCAGCTATATTCTTATAAAATTATAAACATAATAATAAGATTAGTACCAGACTAATAATAAAACACACTAAATCCAAGTAAAAGAGAGCATTGTCATGTATCAGATATAAATCAGTAACTACATATTATGAATTAGAAGAATTATACAATCGTAAACTATGTTTGGGAACTAAGTATATTATTATATCCATATTAAAATTATTGGACATAAATGTAGTGTTCAATGATGAAATGGGGGTGATTTGGGTTATTTCAACCCATTATACTTTCCAAATTTTATTGGTTTCTATGCCTCATAATAACACCTAGGGTTTCAAGGTGAAGGAAATTGATTTATGGAGTTTCATGTATTATTAGTGTCAATGTCACAAACACACGTGGGCATGAACATGCATGCACACACACACACACACCCACACCCCCCCGACCCCCCACCCCCTGACCCACACACACACACACACACACACACACACACACACACACACACACAAACTTGTACACATGCATGTGTTCATGCACATGCAAGCATCCCTACAAACATGCATGTCTGCACGCGCACACACGTGCACCCTCGTGCGCGCGTACGCGCGCGCACACACACACACACACACACACACACACACACACACACACACACACACACCCACACACACACACACACACACACACACACACACACACACACACACAAACACACACACACACACACACATGCATCCACCAACACACACATTCATACACATACACATCATACATAGATAATAATTTTTTTGCATATGGTCATAATCCCCAATTTCCACACAATTCAGTACCAATCAACATAGGTGAGTATTAACCAGTGATACTAACATAGATTGACATAAATTTACATATGTAGAGAGATAAATATAGTTATAGAAACAAATTAGTTACACACCTATTTTTAGATGATATCCACTTCTATATTATATTTAGATTTAAACAGTCACCCAATAAAGTAAGTAATAACCCTCTTGTTGTACTTACTATATTGAATGTATGATACTTATCAAAAAATTCTAGTCAGTAATAGTATTTCACATTCAAATTTATGATTGAACACCATATCTTAATATAAAAATTTAGTTTAAAGCTTCCATTCTATTAGTGTTTCATTACCAAATATGGTAAAATAGTGGAACAAGGGAGAGAGATCTACTCATTTCAATTATAACTAACATGAAAAAATCTATTTTATTTTGAGATTTCTTTTTCATAAACCTATATATGCTAGAGATATTTATATATATTAAATAAACATAATTGAATTGGTAAAAGTGTAGGCTCTATATGTAAACACTTAGATTTGACCACTTTCGATCCTGAACCAGGATTTAGTACAATTTCTAGTAAATGACACAATGATAAGCTTATAAATCACCTGAATTACCCAATTCCATCCATGTAAGGGATTTAATTGCATAAAAACATAATGAGGCTAGTTTGTTTAATGTATTAGCCTATATACATCACTAACCTAGTTCAGTTCTAACCTTAGACAATGTATGTCCTTGTAATTTGACACTTTTGGCTTGTCAATCTATTAATTAAAAACAATATCCAAAAGCCAAAAATCACTAATAAAGACTAATTACATTAAAAATCCTAACTAACTTGCCTAAACAAAAAATTAAAATCAAATTAGTGAATTTAATTTACCAATAATGGAATTTCTAGCCAAATATGAAGTCAAAAGATCAAAGGAGATAATAAAGTGATTTATTATCTCCTAAATATTAAAAAATATGAGTCACTCATCATAAATATATAAATTGATTTGTCATGCCTCACAAATATCTGAAATTTAGGTTCCAATACTTTATGAGTGCCTTGACCGAATCTAGAGTTAGACCAACTCAACTTAGGTTAATTTAGAGTCAAACCATGTAAAAATTTAACGTAATGTCCCTAGGGTTAGAGTTAGTTCTTTGATCTATAAATGCAAGTGCCCATACTAGATGCCATCAAGATTTTGAGTGTAAGGTTATTCTTTTGGAATACCTTCTTGAAGTCTTTGAGAGTAGTGTTGTAATGTCCAATTTATGGTAAACTTCACACCAAACCATAAGAGAATATTTGAGAGATGCTACCACCATGTAAGAGCATTGTAAAAAGACTCAAATCATCAAGGGTTGAGCATGAACATCTTTATTCCAATAAGTAAAAATCACATTTAACAAAATAGGTAAGAAAATTGTATTCCATTCATCTCTATTTTGTGATCTTGAATATTATATTATGATCTCCCTAGATCTTATCTAAGAGTGTTTAGTCCTAGTGTATTGTTATGCTTGATGTTTTGTCATTTGGACTAACAAGGGACTAATATACATATTATTTAATCCTAAAACACCTAAGGTACATAAAGGCATGCTTGGTGACACCACACATCTCGTATAGCCAAGGATAATGATATGTTAACCTTAGTTTTGTTAACAAATACATTTAAATCATCAAGTTTTGAGTTTTAGCCTCCAGATATATGTCATTCCATTTTCTGAGTAAATGGTAGCTTTTCCCTATGTAATTGTGGCTTCAAAGTTTCCATGTCCATTTGGGATCATTAGTTTTTTTGAAATAGTGGATTTAAAATTTTGTCTTTGAGCTTCCAAATAACATATTCATAGAATTAAAAGCTTTGTTACTACTGAAGAAGGGACTAACACACATATTATTTAATCCAAGGGAGTAATACACATATTATGTTTTTCCATTTGGAATAAAAATGGAATAATACACATATTATTTAATCCTAAAACACCTAAGGTACATAAAGGCATGCCTGGTGGGACCACACATCTTGTATAGCCAAGGATAATGATATGCTAACCTTAGTTTTAGTAACACATACATTTAATTCTTCAAGTTTAGAGTTTTATCCTCCAAATATGTCTTCAAATTTTTTGAGTAAATGGTAGGTTTTCCCTATGTAATTATGGCTTCACCATTTCCATGTCCATTTTGGATAATTAGTTTTTTACAAACAGAGGCTTCAAAATTATGTCTTTGAGCTACCAAACAATGTCTTCACAGAATTAACAGCTTTGCTACTATTGAACAATGGCTTCACAAGGTGAAATTAATCTCTATTTTAGTATTTTACTACTTGTTTTAGAAGCTTCACCTAACCTAATTGTGTAATTTGACCTAATAAATGATGGACTTTCCAATGTTTCTCTTTGTCTATGTTTACAAAAAATTAGTAGCTTCACCCTACTCAATGGTGTCTTTACTCTATTTTTTTCCAAAACATAAGAGCTCACAATGAATTGTTTTATATGATTTTCTTTTAACCTTATAATAAGGAAAAACCCCTAACATCTTGAAGGACCTAATTTTGAAAGAGATAACCTCAAGCATGGTAAAAAAAAATTGCATACATTTTATTTGGTGCTTAAAATCCATTTAACCATACTTGTGTTTTAGCTTTTAAAGTTTTTCTAACAAGTGTAAACAAGGCCAAGGGGATAAGTTTTCAAAAAAAAATTGCTTTAATGATATTAAAAGAAACACACATTTTACTTAGAGATATTAAGAGATTTTTTGCTTTATGTTTGTTTTTCATTATTATCTAAGTTTCAATGTTTATTAGACTAGCTTCTTTATTTGTGGAAAACTAGAAACTATTGCATATACTCCCTCCTCCCGTATCTTATAGGGAACTTGGGTTACCAAAATCACTTAGTTTATTATTTTTATTTAAAAATTTATGTGGAAAATAATGTCGTGTATGCTCTCCCCAAGCGCTTAGAGACTTGGGTGACCCATAAATGACCTCTAAAGTCTTTTCAAGTTTTCTCTTGCTTTCAGCTTGTGGGTGGGAGATCTCTTCTCCATGATACGTTATCTAGAGGTGCATTGAACTAGGGTTTTATATCCCACCATTATACCAAACCCACTCCATGGTAGGGTATAAAATTTGGGAAATTTCTTGGATTAGATAGTGTTAAGAAGTTAGCTTGACAATCCTAAAGGGTACCTAGGCCATGCGACAAATAGGCATCAAACTCTACTAATCATTACATAGATCGAGTCACTATGTAAAATATCATACCATTTCATAGTAAGATATGTGATTTAGATTTAATTGACATGATTGGACCCTTTTTTAAGCCACACTTGGGACCATTTAATGCATTTGAGATTTATAGATTTTAGTCAAAATTGCACTTTCCATGAAATTTCTTGTCAAATGTTGAGTGCTCCTCACTCTAATTTCATGCCAAAAATCAATTCTTGAGTTATAGAGGGAGCGTAAGAACTCTACTTACACCTATAATTTAATTTTTGTATTTACACTTAATTCCTCACAAACATTGGTATATCGATGGAAACTTTGGTAGAAGTTATACACACCCATGTCAATTTTTAGATATAGGAGGAGCCATTAGTGATACTTATATTTTTTTATGATTTACATGTATTTTTTTAAACTAAAAATGTTTCTTTGTATTTTCACATCAAAAAATAAAGTTTGTAACATCACATTACAATCACATCCCTTCAGCCTGAAAGGTGTTACTCTATTCATTTGTGTCACACTTTTTACCTTAGAAATTTATTCCAAAATCATTTGGGTATCACTTGTTTAAACAAGGCATTGTTACATTGCCCATTTCATCCCAAAAATTTGCCTTGGATATTAAGTCCAAAACCATTTTCCATGACAATTATTTTAAGGAGCGTTGTTACGCTACTAAAATTATTCTAACATCTTATCACTTTTAAAATCATCTTACAAACTATTTTTGTACCTCTCTTATTTAAAATGCATTGTTATCCTACCCATTTTGATCTAGCCCTTTTCTCCTTAAATTTGAGTCTTTTCTCATTAAATCTAAAACTCATCCTTTCAAATTGAAACTCCTAAACTAAACAACTTCATGCCAAATCCTTATCTAACTTAGGCTTAGGAAGTTTACCTTTTTGTGTTTGGGTTGTGTTACATGGGTTGGTTTTGTATTTGATCTAAAATACTCCTTGCCTAGACCTAGGTATTGTTTATTTTTTACCTTGTTTAGATCATTCTTGTGAGCCATGTTGTTTCCACACACTTAGTTTAAGGTTTACTGTATTGAATCCTGAGTGTTTTAGTTATATAGCTCCAATAGTTATTTGTGAATCACATTTTGAGTCTTAGTGAACCAATTATTGAGTGTCATCCAAGCCAATTAACTTAGTTTAGTTCTTTATTTCTGAGTCTAGCCTTGTTTTTAAATTAACATGATTATAACTACCTTTCAACAAATTGGTTCTATTTTTTGATCCTAGTTCCTAATTATTCTTAATTGTCTAGAGACATTTTTGTCAATTATTATAACCATATTTGGGTGAATTAGTATTTTATCAATAGATGAGTTTCATCCTTTGTGTTTCTTTTGCCTCTCATTATACCACCTTTGGGCAAATCAATATCATTTTGTTGGACTGGTCTTGTATTTGTTTTGTTCTTCCATTACCGAGTTTAGTTATTTATGCATTTTATTTTTAGACTGTAGCTTTTTCTACCTTTAGAACCTTTATTTTTCATGTGACCTATCCATATATCTAAACATGCCTCATTACACAAATGTCAGAGCCATGTAAAATCTAAGTTATCATAGATTTGTCACTAATGACCCTTTTGTTCAAGATTCGTATGATGACGTAGCTTATGAGATCGATCCTTATCCATATTATAAATAACATACACTAAACAAAGGCATAAATTTTTAGAATAATATTTTGTAATTGTACCTCCTTATCCAGGCCAATAACTAGAACAAATAACATAATAACTTGCTCAAATGATTCCTAACATTGAACAAAACTAGAAACAAGATCCCTACTATGTTATAACATCAATGCAAATAAGATATGATTCATACTTATTTGAATTCCATTTTTTAGAAAATAAAGATGAAGTGATCATTAGAGTTTTTGAAGTAGGATCCAAGTTTTTGCCAGACTTATCAAATGAAAGTCTAAGTAATTTGACTATAATTCATAATAATGAACCTCATATTCAACCATTTATCTCATACACTTCATATATATATTGTGTAATATTGTTATTTGTTGAGGGTTTATAGAGATCTTAAGATCTCCATATTTATCTCATATATTTGAGATAAATATTGTGTAACTAAAAATATTTATGTTATTTGAGATAAATAATGTGATCACACCTTCACATTTACCCCCTTTTGAACATTATTAATCCCTAGTCTACATCCCCTTAATGTGAACATGGGGAAATATACATCTACAAGAACTGGCTCAAATAGAATCGTATGCCAATGCATACTTTTATGTCTTCATACTACTACCTGAATCTTGCTATATGGATCTTGATACGCATGACCACTACTATGAGAAAAAAGCATCCAATATTTACTCCATGTGAATGCAACATATGTTTCACTAGCCTATCATCTCCATAAATAAGGCAATCAAAGTATTTTTCCAATTAGTTGTCCTCCTATATAATTAGTCACATTCCATTGTATATAGACTCTCCTTCTCTCCAATCTATTAGGGGAATGAAAACACACATAATATTGATAAATGAAACATTATGAGGAATAAATCCTCATTTTTATCTTATGTAAATATTTACCAAATTTGACCCTAATTCAAATTTGGGCTAACCGATACTATTTTAGAACATTTTTAAAAAGTTTCATATATCTTATGGGGTCATTTATTGTCCTACATATCTCTCTTGTCCTTCCCCTAGTTCTCATTGAAGCTTATTCTCCTGGTCAAACATGGTCAAAATTATTAAAAGGTTAAATTTATTTTTTAAATATCCTAAAATGGTATTTAATAGGTTTCAATGTGTTCACAAGTCATAAATTAACCATTTGTTAGGTCTCATGTGTAAAAAGGGTCATTTGGCCACATTTATAGCACACTAATTGACTTGTACAGATGATGGGAGTTAAGAAATATGTAATAAAGGTATTATGAATGTGGATAAGGTAAAATCATGTTATAATAAGTTATGGGATAGTTATAAATAATTTATGATCAAGAAATTATAGGTTTCCCTCAAAAATAGAAATTTTTAGGCACTTGTACGGACTTCTCAAGTCCATCATCAGCTAAAAACCTTGGAAGAGTAACTCTTCACCTCTCGTCATCCATTTAAATTCTTGGTTTTCAATTAGAATTAAAAAAAAAATGCATCTGCAACTCATTTCTCTTCCATTTTCTCTTGGCATGCTAAGGAAGGTCAACTTCAAGAACTCACTATGGGCCATACAGTTTGAGTTGGAAGAAATGCTATTGGGAGTGGATAGTGCCCTAAGTATACATCACATCTATAATAATATATTACATTTTTGTGCCTCCTCCTCTATGATCAAATGTTAAAACTCTAGGAATCTTTTTTTGGGTTTACAACTATGTTGGGGATCACTATTTGTAGTTATCTCAAATTTTGTCTTTTGATCTGATGAGTTTATGTTTTACAAATGTTTATACATGTTTTCCAAGGATTTTTTTAAGGTTATCCATTATTAATTTGGTTGGAAAAGCATCAACCATACAAAAAGCCTTTTTTAGGCTTGTTTCCCACTTTGGATCAGTATACTACCATTTTTTCAAAAGGGTTCACCTATAAATGTTATTGAATATTTTTCCACATAAAAATGAGGTAATTGGATGTGTGATAAATCTTTGGAGTCATGAAAATATGTGTGGTGACTTATGCCTTCTTATGAGGCCTAAACTTTGCATTTTCTCCATTTTCTTCCCTCACTGCCCACTTCAACACATTCTAACCTACAGGAGGTCATGGATAGGAGACAAGGGAGAATTGAGGAGTGTGAAGTGATCTTAAATATCCCTTCCCAAGTCCTATATATTGAATTCACCATGATAAACCTAGCTTCCTCACTAAGATTATTGGAAAAGTTGAAGTTACTAAGAAAGGGAAGTGATTGAGTTTTGGTCTCTCAATCCCTAAATAGACCAAATAGAGGTCCTCAGGGTTCTTTTAATAGTACATATCATCACAAAATGGTGTCTCAATGCCCCTAATTATTTTTCCTAGTAGTCCTACCTAAAAATAATACACTTGCTAATTTTGATGTTACTAAGACAAGAATGAGTTGGTTTTATAGGCCCTCAAAGGTTGTTAATGAAGCACTGAAAGTAGATAGTGTTGTCTACAAGAATTAGAAAGAGGTTAACACTCACACTATCTATAAGAAGTTATAGACTAGGTATATGAAGGGTAAATAGTTTGAAAGGATACAACAATTAATCCTGATCACTCATGCCATGGGAGAAGAGATGGCTATATGAAATGACCTTTTAGGCCTATCCCCTATCCATGCATAGGGTAGAGTATGCAGTAGAAGCAATGTTTAATGATTATCACAAAGCACCGGTGTTAATAGTTCATAATAAGGAAACAGGTCCTATCATGATTACTATAAATCTAAATTTAGTATCAACAAGCCCTATACACTCCTATCATGATATAAATGACTCTTGACTGACCTACAGGCCTAGGATTATGCACCTACAGTCAGAGGTATTGGGAAATTGGTCTCAGGAATAGGGTTGTATTTTATGATTAAATGAGGCATAAAAGTGTCTGGAATGATGTAATATGACACTATGAGGATAAATAGAATATTTTATATGTTTTTTGAGCTTAAATACCTACCTTTAAAACATACAGGTAGGGTCCTATGACTATTTGAGTCCAAGAAGAAAGTGGGCAATTAGAAGGCCTAAAAGGGAAAGGATTCTAGGTTTAGAGATGAGATCATATTGTAATATGATGTGATTCAAAATAGGATATAAAATGTAATGACACCTTCATTAAAACCTCTAAATAAATGTGCCTAAAAGGAGATACCCTGTTCACTATCAAAATTAGACAAGGTCATAAGCAAGAGAAGAACATATGAGAGTTTGGTACCTTGGAAATAAAATGAGAGTTTAAAACATTATAGGGTGTATTATTAATGATAAAATTAAAAAAATCACATTCCAAATACATCCTCAATACACCCAAACTCCTTTTCTCATAGCAAAATGGACTTAGTCTGTATAGGGTAGGGAAAGCCTTGTTTCAAGAGGTGAGTTTGGGGATTCCACTTAGGATTGAGGTTTTGAGTGGATCCTTAGGTTCCATAATCATTAAATAAATATTATTAACATTAATTAACAACTTTTATGCATCAAATAAGTAAATAAATATCATTCATATATAGATTTCAAAAAGAACATGCAAAAACTAGGTTTTTTACCCCTTTTTAAAATAAATTTGAATGGTTATACACCTTAAACATGGAATTGAAAAAAAAAATTGGTAAATTTGGTAATTAGTACCTTTTTTATCTTTTAAAATACTCACCTTTCATAAAATAAAAAATGCCTAATACCCATTTTTCTATCTCAGAGCAGGGCAGTCCCTTCATGCAGAAGAATGACTATTTTGGGGAAAAGTGATGAATTGATGGTCTAAAAGAAAAAAAATAAAAAATAAAGGTTATATAATTTATGGGAAATATTTATTAACCTAATAAAAATTTCTATAAATCTTTAAACCAAACAAGGCACCCTATACAACAAAAGTTACAATCAAGTGTGAAGGAAAGCCTTAGGGCTAAAAGCCAGATTGGAGGACATATGAATTTTAAACCTAATATATGATTGAAAAGTGATAAATTAATATTTTAATAGGTATATAAGATGTTTTTGATCCATTATGAGTCAAATTAAGTCATTAGGAACCTAGGTGGAGTCTCAAATGATAGACAAACATATTGGCAAGGTCTAGGCCTAATGCCAAACAAGGCTAAGGTTTCATTTATAGTTATTAAGGAGTTATTATAAGGGTTGAGGAATGTTTTCATGATGATTATAAAAGTTTATGGACCATTTTTTGGTAAATAAATCCATGAATAATCTATTATTGGCTTAAAATCTCCCAAAGACCTCACAAAATGCACAAAATGGCTCGACTGGTCAAAATCAAATGCTCATAACCTTCATGAACTAATGCATGGGACCTCGAGTAATTTGGAGAAGATGGAAAGGGTCCTTGAGGTGTCTTTATTGTAATTTTTTTGAGATTTAAAATTGTATTCGTTACGAATAAAGGCTAATGATGAAAGTGACCAAAAATCCTTGCAAACCCTCCACAAGGACTCGACTAGAGAAATGAGTCTCAAAGTACATCCAGATGAACTAATTTGACCTAGAGGATAAAATTCAAGTTGTTTCCAAGTCCATGAGGGTCAAATCCATGCAATTTTATTGTAATAAATCCATACAAGTGAAGTAAAAAGTAGGTTTTCTTAACATTTTCTTGTGTTTTTAAAGTCCTAAAGATGACCATGATATGCCAAGAACTTTGGGATGTATCTTCAGAATTGATCAAACCCTCCATGCCATTGTCATACATTGGAGATACTCACAAATTCCTCTACTATCTCTCTCTCTATTCAACCTATCTAAACTGACATCTAGAATAACATAGTGGACAAGGTGGAAACTCAAGTTTAATGGCTTTTTATGATGTTTCTAATGAAGCCAAGTGTATGAGGCATCCAAAAATGTGTCACAAAACCCTTGGTATGGATCAGTTAAGAAGGATGTAAAAATTCTTGTGCTAAGTTTCAAGAATGCCTATTGTATATTGATCTTGATGATAAGTGATGATAGAGTTTGTGTAAGAGAATTTAATGATGAAGAAAACTCCAAATTCAAGTGGACTCATTGTTGTAACTCCCTCTCATCAACATACACAAGCCACTTGTCCTAACTTTCTAGAAGGAAGTCCATCATTTAGGCAATTACACAAGAAAGATGATCAAGAAGATTGTTATGCCATATTTGGAAAAGAGGCTAATTTGGGAATACAATGATGTGTAAATTAGTTTAATAAATCCTTTTCTATCTCATCCACATGAATTGTAACTTATTTTCACATTCAGACACTTGTCATTTCTCCTCTTCAACTTCTCTCCTCTCTCTCTTCTTCTAATTTCTATAAATGTAAGCTATCTTGGCTATTAAAGGGGATTCCAACTCTTGGTATGGTCAAGCCCTACCAAAATTATACTTTGATTTGTAATTAATCTAATGAAAATTAAGTTGGTTATAATTTATGTCCTTTTTCACTACATGTTGAAGTAATCCATCTTGAATGTCAAGCATAGATTGATTTCATCTTGTTTTCATGTAATCGTTGAATGTGTTGCTACGAATGACTTCTCTCCTTATAGGTTTCATGAAGTTTATGTTATTGCAATAGACTTTTTAAGTTTGTATGAGTTTTGTAGTGTCATATCTTACCTTCCCTTCACATTCCTTCATTTTTTGAGTTGTTATTTGCCTTCATGAGAAAAACTAATGCTAGGGAGCTCCATTAATGCTTTGAGGCTAATTTGATTGTCTTAGTTCATTATACAAATCCCAAGTGTATGAATAGAATCAAATCTTGGTGTATCACCTCCTTGTCTAGGTTTGATTTATGTATGTTTCTCTCCCTTTTCACCCATGGTATGTAGTTTTATTAGCACAATCACATCAAGTCATATCTAGGGAGATATCCCTCATAATTTAGAGATTCATCTTTCCTACAAGTTCACCCACAACTTGAGAGATGGTTCAATGTTGCATCAAATAATAGGAATTTCATAGTGTATCCCAAGGTACAAAATTTGATGAGAATAGTTCTAGCATGCTTGGTGTGACAAGGTCCAAATAGTGGGAATATTTTTGGTGTGTCTTCTCTCTTATCATCTTTTGGAAACATCCAAGAAAACACCAATGGGGACTCTAAATGAACTTATAGTTGTAAGCAACCCAAGTATCTATTGATGATGTTTTTGATCAATTCTTGTATTTTAATGTGACTTATGAAGTTGATATGGATGGATATAAGGATAATCCTTACCATATAGCTCCCTATCAACATTTTAATGACCCTTTCTACCCTTCTCAATAGTCTTATCAAGAATACCATCCTCCCTATGAATCATGATAGTCTTATGGTCAAACTAGTCCCTTTCCAAATAAGTATTCTATTATTGACCAACCATATGATCCATATTCACCTCAGCCTTATCATTAGGATTTAAGAAACACCATTAGTTGGGAGGCAAAATATGAATCTTAGAAAACCTTACTTGAATAAGTTAAATTGCCTAGTCACTTTGTCAAAGATTTGTGCACCTCTCATTCTCAAAATGTGTGGGTAGTTATGCCAAATTTTATACAATTGGTAAATTATATGAGTGTGATATATAAGTGTTGTGATGAAACTCTTGGTGGTCTTGTGTATTGGTTAAGGGTTTCAATTGGGTTGTTGATGTAAATGTGGGGGTATGTTGAAGAAGAGAATCAATATGCCATTAGTGAAGGATTGTCTATGGTAAGAAAGGCTTTTCAATGGTGGATTGATAGGTTAGAGAGATGGGAAACCCAAGAGGCTATGGAACAAGTTACGTCTATAAAAGAATCTCCAAAAATCTATGAAGATCCTCAATAAAATGAGGAAGATGATGAAAGCATGTATGAATATCTCCTTCTTGTTGCTCATCCCATCTTACCTCTCCCTAAAAATCCCATTCACTAAGTTTCACCCATATCCATTCCCATCCATGGACATCACACTCCATACTCAACCCATAGACCTATATATCTCTCTTTTACAATTCCTCTCCTTGAAGAATAACCTATTGAATCCTAAAAAGGGCATACTAGTTCCAAGATTCCAACTTGGGACCAAACCGTGAAGTCTTAGGGAAATAAAGAGGTTAAAGGATAAGTCCAAGAATATGATGAAAGTCATTAGGAAATTATAGAGAAAAATAATGTGCCCTAAACCCAAATAAGCCTTGTTGTTATCCAATATTCATTTCAAGAGATTTTTCTTTCTTACATATCCATTCATGAGCCTCTCACTACACCTTACATTATTTATTCAACTCATTCATCCATTTTTCACCCTCCCACCCCATATATTCTTGAATAATAACCTCTTTTAAGGGAAGAATCAAAGGAGGAACAAATTCAGTTTGTAGTAGAGCAAGAGGATGACAGAAGTGATGATGAAGAAGAATTCATCATTGCAACTCCACTTGGCGATATCAAGCTTAACTCAGCCTTATTGAACCAAAAGAAAGAAGAGTAAAATGAAGTTATATCTACCCATAATAAGGATAGGGAAAGACTTGGAGTGGACCATATGACCAGAGATCAAGATGAGGTGTTTGAAGAAGAAGTTCATAAGGAAGAGGTGATCCTTGATGTGAGTGATGGCAATGAATAATGGCTGTAATAGATTGAATTTATACAAGATCCTTAAGAACATTGTAAGGTTTAAGTCAAAGTATATGAGAATATAGAGTAAAAGGTATCCATGAGAAATCATGATCAAGATCAGAAAGACTACACTAAGGTCTTTGATGAGCTTAAAGAACTTACAGCTAAAAAACCACTTGTCCATTCTCAAGACATCATGGGGAACCAAGAAACATGATTTGATGACGCATCATTGGATCATGTAGCAACCAATAATTCTTATGAAGAATCTGAGGTAGTTGAAGTGAAAGAATAATTAATCCTTTTAGGTTATTTTTTTGAATTTGTCTCATCTGCATTGAAGTCTATGCCAAGAAGATTGCCAACACCATGAAAAAGATAAAGGATTCCATGCCAATGTTTAAATGGAAACATGTCTCATGTATCTATTAATTATATGAGGCAAGAAGAGTTTTAGACTTTCCCTTTGATCCAAGAGGGAGATATTATTTCAAGATAGTGTGTGTTTGGTTTGGTTTTAGTTTGTTGTTGTGTCCCCTAAGTGCTTTTAAAGCACAAGTTGTGTGTTTCCTTCTCGTTTTTGGTGTGTGTCTTTAATTTTGTCTATGTGGGTCAACCATCTTGTTTTCATTGAGTTAAAAGTATATTCAATTCAATTAGGGTGTCCATATGCATGACTCCATGCCCAATGGAGGTGTAAGGCAACTGGTCTTAGTCACAACAAGCATGCCACCCCTAGGAATTACCAAGAATGTTGACCAAATTTGACCCCAAGTCAAATTTATGTCAACCCATAATATTTTTTAAAATTTTTAAAAAATTTCATGTGTCCTATGGGGTCATATATTATCCTACATGTCTCACTTGTCCTTCCCCTAATTCTTGTTGAAACTTATTCTCCTGGTACTAGCCTACTCAACAAAAGTCAACATTACTCAACCATGGTAAAATTTATTAGCAAGTTCAATTTGTTTTTTAAATATCCTAAAATGGTATTTTATATGTTTCAATGTGTTCACAAGTCATAAATTAACCATTTGCTAGGTCTCATGTGCAAAAAGGGTCATTTGGCCACATTTCTAGCTCATTAATTGACTTTTACAGATGATGGGAGTTATAAAATATGTCCTCAAGGTATTATAAACGTGGATAATATCAAATAATGTCATAATCAGTTAGGGGAAAGCTAGAAATCATTTATGATCAAGAAGTGGTAGTTTTCACTCAAAAATAGGAATTTTTGGGCACTTGTATAGACTTCTCATGTCCATCATCAGATAAAAACATGGGAAGAGTAAATATTCACCTCCCATAATCCATTTCAATGATTTTTTTTCAAGGAGAATGCAAAAATATGCATCTAAAACTAATTTCTCTTCCATTTCTTTTTGACATGCTAAGGAAGGTCAACTTCAAGAACTCACTATGGGTTGTATATTTTGAGTTTCAAGAAATGATCTTGGGAATGGATAGTGCCATAATTATAGTTCAAAACCTTGATAAGAGCTTGAAATTTGGTGCCTCATCTTTTATAGACTAACATTAACACTCTAGGTAGTTTTTTTGGGTTTACAACTATGAGGGGGGTCACTATTTGTAGTTATCTCAATTATCTTGTTTTGGTCTAATGAGTTTATGTTTTATAGATATTTATACATGTTTTATAAGAAATTATTGTAGGTTATAAATTATTAATTTGGTTTTAAAAACATCAAGATATGAAAAAGCCTTTTCTAGGCTTGTTTCCCACTTTGGATTAGTATACTACCTATTCCTCAAAAGGGGGCACCTACAGATGTTATTAAATAGTTTTCCACATCAACATGAGGGAATTGGATGTGTGTTAAATATTTTAAGTCATGAAAATATGTGTGGTGAAATATGCCTTCTTATGAGGCATAAACTTTGCATTTTCTCCTCTATCTTCCCTCATTACCCACTTCAAGACATTCCAACCTACATAAGGTCATGGACAGGAGACAAGGGAGGATTGAGTAGTGTGAGGTGATCTTAAATATCCTTTATTAAGGCCTATATATTTACTTCACCATTACATACCTAGCTTCCTCATTAAGAGTATTTGGAAAGATGAAGTTGCTAATTAAGGGAAGTGACTAAGTTTTTGTCTCTCAGTCCCTAAAAGGACCAAAAAGAGGTCATTAGGTTTTTTTAAAATATTACATATCATGACCAAATGGTGTCTCAATGCCCCTAATTCTTTGGCCTAGTATTCCTACCTATAATCAATACACTCGATAATTTTGAGGTCACTAAGATAAGAATGAGATGGTTTTTGAGACCCTTAAAGGTTGCTAATGAACCACTGAATTTAGATAGTGTTGTGAATAAGATTTGGAAAGAGGTTGACACTCACACTATGCACAGGAAGTTTTAGATCATGTCAAGAAAGGTAAAATAGTTCCAAAGGCTACAATAATCAATTTTGAGTAATCATGCCATGGGAGAAGAGATGGGTATATGAAATGACCTTCTAGGCCTATCCCCTATCTATACATAGGGTAGAGTATGTAGTGGAAGCAGTGTTTAATTATTACCATAAATAAATGGTGTTAAGGGTTCCTAAGAAGTAACTAGGTCCTAGTGTGAGTACTATAAATCTAAATGCAGACTCAAAAAGACCTATACACTCCTAACATGCTCTAAATGACTCTTGACTAACCTACATGCCTGAGATTATGCACCTACAATCAGAGGTATTGGGAAACTAGTCTCAGTTAGGAATAAGGTGGAATTTTGTGATCAAATGAAGCATAAAAGTGGGTATAATGACCTAATATGGTTCTAGGATGATAAATAAAATATTGTATATGCTCTTTAAGGTTAAATACCTACCTTGGAAACCTATATGTAGGGTCCTAAGACTATCTCAATCTAAGAGGATAGTGGGCAATTAGAAGGCCTGAAAGGGCCAAGATGATAGGTTTGGAGATGAGATCATATTGGCATATGAGGTGATTCAAAATAGGATATTAAATGTATTTACACCTTCATTAAAACCTCCAAAGAAAGGTTCTTAAAAGGAGATACCCTATTCACTGTAACGATCAAATAGGGTCATAAGCAAGAGAAGAACATATGCGAGTTTGGTGCCTTGGAAAAAGGAGAGTTACAAATAGTATAGGGTGGATTATTCATGATCAAATGAAAAAAATAACATGCCCAAGACATCCTCAAGCCACCCAAGCCCCTTTTCTCATAGAAAAATGGACTCAGTCCATATAGGTAGGGTAGGGTAAGACTTGTTTTAAGAGGTGTGTTTTGGGATCACACTTAGGAGTGAGGTTTTTAGTGGATCCTTAGGTTCCATAAGCATGAAAAAAGGTGAATAAAATTCATGAACAACTTGGAAGCATCAAATAAGTTAATAAAGAGTATTCATAAAGAGGTTTGGATAAGAGCATAGAAAAACAAGGTTTTTTACCAATTTTTTGAAGAAATTGGAATGGTTAGACCCCTTAAACATGGAATTGAAAAAAACCTTTTGCTATAGTTGGTACATTTTGAAGCTTCTTAAATACTCAATTTGCATAAACAAATAGGCTTAATACCTACTATTCTATCTTAGAGTACGGACAATCCCTTCATGCACAAGAATGACTATTTTGGTGGAAAGTGATGAACTGCTTATATCAAATAAATCAAAGACCAAATTAGGGTTAGATAAGTTGGGGGACCCAAACATGGCACCCTACACTATAAAAGTTACAGTTAAGTGTGAAGGAAAGCCTTAGGGATAGAAGTGAAATTGGAGGACATATGCATTTTCAAGAAAATATATTCTTTCTAAGTGATAAATTAATGTTTTAAAAGGTATATCAGATGTGTTGGAGCCATCAGGAGTCAAAGGTAGTCATTAAGAACCCAAGTCTAGGCCTAGTGTAGGTAGACATATTGGCAAGGTTTAGGCCTAATGCCAAACAAGGGTAAGGTTTCATTTACAATTCTTGAGGAGCTATTACAGTGGTTGAGGCATGTTTTTTGGATGATTATAAAAGTGTATGGACCATTGGTTGGCAAAGAAATCTGTCAAGAATCCATTCTTGGCTTGAAAACTCCAAAAAACCTCACAAAATGCATAAAATGGCTCGAATGGTCAAAATCAAATGCTCATAACTTAACTCATGAATGGGACCTCAAGGAATTTTGATCAGATGGAGAGGGTCCTTGAGGTGCCTTTAGTGTGATTTTTTCAAGAGTTCAATGTGCAACCTTTATGAACAAAGGCTAATGATGAAAGTGACCAAAAACTCTTACAAACTCTCCATAAGGACTCAAATAGAGAAATGAGTCTCAAAGTACATCTATATGAATGAATTTTACATAGAGGATAAAATATAAGTTGTTATTAACTCCATAAGGTTCAAATCCATGTAATTGGACTATATGAAATCTATACAGGTGAAGCAAAATGTAGGTTTTATTGTCATATTTTTATCTTTTATAGGTCCTAAAGATGGACATGAGATTAAAATCACTTTGAGAGGTAGTTTGGGACTTAATAAAACCCTCCATGATATTTTCCCACCTTTGAGATACTCACAAATACCTCTACTAGATCTATCTATTCAACCTATCTAAATTGGCATCTAGAATAACATAGTGGACAAGGTGGAAACTCATGTTTAGTTTTATTTTGTGATGTTATGATGAATCCAAGCATATGAGGTGTTTGAAAATGTGTCAAAAAACCCCTGGTATGGATCAATTATGAATTATGTAAATATGTTCATGCCAAGTGTCAAGAATGCCTATTAGAGAGTGATCTTGATGATAGGTGATGATAGATTTTGTGTAAGAGAATTTCATGATGAATAAAACTCTAAATTCAGGTGGAATAATTTTTGTAACTCCCTCTCATCAAAATATATAAGACACTTTTCCTAACTTGATTAGAAGGAAGTCCATCATGAAGGCAATTGAACAAGAATGAATGATCAAGAAGATTGCTACACCACATTTGAACAAGAGGCTTATTTGGGAATATAATGATGTGTAAATCAGTTTCATAACTCCTTTTTTATCTCATCCACATGAATTTTAATTTATTTTCACCTTTAGACACTTGTACATATGCTTCTTTAACTTCTCTCCTCTCTCTCTCTCTCTTCTTCCAAATTCTATAAATGTAATCCCTTTTGTCTATTGAAGGGGATTCCAACTCTTGGTATGGTCAAGCCCTACCAAAATTGTACTTTGATTTTTACTTCAACTAATGAGAAGTAATCTAGTTATAATATAAATCCATTTTCACTATGTGTTGAAGTGATCCATCTTGAATGCCAAGCATAGATTGATTTCATATTGTTTTCATGCAATCCTTGAATGTGTTGCTACAAATGACTTCTCTCCTAACAAGTTTCATGAAGTGTATGCTACTAAAATAGACTTTTGAAGTGTGTATGAATTTTTTAGTGTCATATCTGACCTTCCATTCACTTGCCTTCATTCACTGAGTTGTTATTTGCCTTCATGAGAAACACTCATGCTAGGGAGCTCCATTAATGGTGTGAGGCTAGTTTGATTGTCTTAGTTCATTTTAAAATCCCAAGTGTAAGAATAGAAGAAAATCTTTGTGTATCACCTCATAGTTTAGGTTTGCTTTATGTATCTTTCTCTCCATTTTCATCCATGTTAGGCACATTTAGTACCATAAACACATCAAGTCATATCTAAGGAGCTAGCCCTCATAAACTAGAGATTCATCTCTCCTACAAGTTCACCCACAAATTGAGAGATGATTCAATGTTTCATCAAATTGTAGGAGTTTCATAGAGTATCTCAAGATGCACAATTTGATGACAATAACAACCTCTATTGATATTTTTTCCACCCAAACAAAAATAGTATACACAAATTCCTCTACCACTAAAATACTATACTTGACATTATCAGATTTAGCACAAAACACACCACACTAAAAAAATAGAAAAACACACCACACAAAAGTTGTCACCAAATCATTTAGACCCCATTATTGGTGACTGTTAAGAGGCTCTGAAACCTCTAGCCTCCATTTCCTTTGTCGTTCAATAGGTCACTACTTACTCAAAAAATTTAGCTTTGAAACTCAGTTGTATGTCATTCTCGATGACAATAACACACTACCCACATTTTTTACACATTAGACTCAAGATGTCAGGGTCACCTCAAATGCATCCTTCACATGGAGAAAATTTGACCTTCACAACTTTATTATTTTTTGATAACATTATTAACATATTTAAATAAGAGACTTTTAAATTTTTGAGAATATAACAAATAATAAAAAAATAGATCTCTGACATTTACTCAATTTATTTAGACTTAAACCTAAATGACTCATTCACAATATTATAGAACCTAGAGATAAAAAACACTCTATAAAAAAATGTAATAAAACCTAAAAAAATTACCTAAATAACAACTTTATTATTCAAAATACTAAAATACTAAACCAAATGGGACTTATAAAACCATATGTCTAAACTAAAAGTTAATAAACCAAGAATTACACCACTAAATAAATAAACTTTAACCACCAAATAAATAATGAAATTTAATGATTTTGATGCTTGAATACTTTGAATTTGACATAACTAAATATATAACTATACGAAAGTGAAAGAAACCTTCAATTGACATGCAGTCACCTTCAATTAATCTTCATACACTTTATAAGCATCACGTTAATGGTGAAAACAAATGGTAGAAATAAAATACTCAAGAGTCATATCGACTAGAAATAGAATGGATAACAAAAAGTGGATGGGTTGCATCATGTCAAAATGATAGATCTAAATGGATGATGTTGTCACAATCTGCACAGCTAAAATAACACTTAACAAAATTGAAATAGTTACAAATTCTTTGAAGTATGTGTGAGGTTTCTAGTATAATGGACATTGTTGATAATCATAACTCCATGTTTAATGATAAATCTGAGTAGATCTTAAAAATGCAAATCCATGATAGAAATGGATGCGTACTTAATATTGACAATACAATAATTGATTTTACTTGCTTCTCCTTGGTTGACAGGTTCTAGTGACCTGAATAACATTGTGTGGCTCTTGAAAATTACATGGGTGACTTATATCACTTGTTCATTCACTGTCTTAAAACTTGTAATAAAAAATTCCAACCATGGCTGGTATAAATGCTTCTCTTTCTTCTGCTATTTAAAAATTAAATGCAGTGTTCCAAAAATTGATGAAACAATGACATTATTGGTTAATGGACTGATGACAAAACTAAATATTATGTGGAATAGAGTTTGGATGCAATCACACAATCCTAAAGATATTATAGTTCATAGATGGTGGACTCCACAAAGATGCAGGCTATATGAACACCTTCAAACTCTCATTATGCTTCTTTGATAAAACAATCCACAGGGGAAAAGAACTAAATGAATTACCCTTCTAAATTAATTAAGCTTTCATGCAATTAGATACCCCCTCTCATACCATATATAGGTAAAAATTAGAGCTTGTATAGTAGAGATAAATTTGAATACACAAAAAATAAAATGCACATAATAATATTGATCTATTACTTTAATTCTTCAACTCAACACACCATATGCACTATTACAACATACTTATATAGGAAGTACATGATCTAACTATAGGGATCTAGATACCCTATAAACCCTCAATAAATAATAACCTATAAAATATATAAAAACACCCCATATATTATTACTATTATTCATAAAAATATTATATCACTCAAACACCTATTAACATAATATTGTGTAACTAACAATATTTATGTTATTATAGATTAATAATGTGATCACACCTTAACACTTACACACAGTAGGTACCATGTGTTAGGTAAAAAATTTTGTTCACCCAATGAGTATCGCACATGCAAAAAGGATCCAAATACCAACACATTCAATGACAAGGATCTAATCAACAATGTGGTCCCTATGTACAATATGGTTCAATAAGTAGGTAGTAAGTTCCCTCCCAAATCCAATAATACCAACATATTTTGTAGAGACAAATGCCATTATCATAGCCATAATTCACTATCTAAGGTTATGTATCCAACCTAGACCAAAATTCGATTTAACAATAACATATTTAGTACCCAAAGTCTAATTCTAATTTGTGGATATGTGTACTTAGTTGTTCAGCGAATTCAACCAACATCCCATAATATATCTACCTCAGTCTGGGTAATCTACCTTTAACTTCATAACCTCAACAACAACATGCCACTCCTTTTGATTTCCTTGCCCAACAATTGTAATAGATGAAGGATTTAATTCAATTTATACAAGTTGGAAATCAAATGAAGAAATTCAAACTAGAGGAGATATACTTTTACCCAATCAACATGAAGTATTGTAAATAACATTTTTGCCATATTATGAGTTGCCTAAATTCAACAAGTATAAACGAAAAGGTGACCCTACAGAGAATTTGAAGTAATTATTTGTTTCCTGCCATATAATGGCATATAAAATTATATACTTGCTTCTACTCTTTCGAAGGAATATATCTAGACAAGCCTTAGAATGGATGTAGAAATTGAAAACTAACTCTGTACCCAATTTCAATGATGTCTTATAGAAATTTATAAAACACTTTTCATATAATCACGAGCATGAGATTATTGTTGTGGATCTAGGCCAAGATAAACAAAATAATGGTGAAAGCTTTAATGCATACTTGCAATGTTGGAGACCACTAATAAGTTGGTTTACACACAATTTGCCAGATAAATAGTTGGTTATGATATTTACTAGGAGCTTACATAGAGATATATCCTACCATCTTGAGTTGTAATGTGCTCATACATTTAAAGAGTTTATAACAAAGAGAACACATATTGAGAAATCCCTTGTCAACAAAGGCATAATCAAGATATCATATTTGAATCAGAATCAAAATGAAAATCATAGCCAAAACCATAATAAGAAACTATCTCAAATATCATCTTTAATGCCACCTCAAGCCAACAAGAATGAGAGACCTAAACCCTACAACCATAATAAAAATGTTGTTAGCAATAGGGTTATTGATCATGCCATGTTTAGTTAGTGGAAACACTAATTGTCTATTTACCTCCACCCACTTAAAAATCACCTCCTCTATACATTCAAATAGGACCTCTGAAAAAACTAACTACAAAAAAATAAAAATCAATTGCAAGCCCCTCCTCTGAGGTGAAGACTGCCCATTGCCTGACAATTCAATGACCTTAGTAGGCCTATTGAATTTGTGTTTCCAATATTGGTTGAGAAAATATGATTATTTAACTAATACTAAATTTGTTACTTGATGGGATTCCTTTTTCTGATTGGTATAAGGAACATGATTATTTTTAGTATAATCATGTTAGAGGACATTCCATAAGACATTGTATCCAACTCAAACATCTTATTGAGAACATGATATAAAATAGAGAGATAGAAAGAACCACCCATGCTCCTATAAATAATCATAACTTGGGTATCTACTAGATTCTATTTAACCAACATAAAAATAACAAAATTTTTCATTAATACTAAAAATAACAAGAATGCTAGAGAACTCCACCACAAAATCAGCAACAACAATGCCATCCATAACAACAATAGTTGAATGGTCAAAACAAAGGAAAATTTGATAAAAAAAACCAAGGAGGTCATAATTCCATTGTATATACCTATAATAATGTTTTAGGACATGTTTTAGATGGTCATGTTGCCATCATCACTATCAAACCTAGACTGATTACCATCAGACCTAGACCTTCACCTAATAATGCTTATTTTCTGACAAATACCCACTTGTCTCCTTATTTTAGTGATTAGTATATGGTCCATGTTTATAATATGGTAACACGCTATCCAATAATCATCATTCCAAGCCCCATTACCCACTCAGCCAATAACTAAGTCCAAGTTCTAGATCAAGACTGTGTAATCTCAAATCAATGAGACAAGGTCACTATCAAAGGACAACAACTAGATGCTACAAATGAGCCTAATCAACCATTTGTGCCTATCATAAATAAAATAAATTAAAAAATTAAGGGGAAAAACTAAGATATTGTGGAAAAACTAAATAAAACACCTCCACACATATACATCATGTATTTGTTTTCTACATATATCTTTCACAAAGACACATTGAATGAGTATTTAAACAAATCCATTATGCCATATCATATCACTTAAAACAAATTCAAAGCCATGATATGACACTTGGACCTTGGCTATCATCTCACCTTTGACAAACATTATAAGTTTATTTTGGGCCCTCTATATAATAAACCTTTGTACATTGAAGTCTATATAGAGAACCATAGAGTTAAATGTGTCTTTGTAGGCAATGGTTTGGGTCTCAACATTGTGTCTCTGAATTTGGTCAAACATCTTGGATATATAATAGCTGACTTTTAGACACATACCATCATTATAAAGGAAAATGATAATGAAGATTGGGAATCTCAATGTACTATTGGCTTTTCAATGGTCATCGGGCCATAGACCCATGATACTATATGTTGTCTTATACCTAAAACTATCTTACAATATGTTATTGGGATGACCCTAGATCCATGAAATTAGAACTATACCTTTTACATTGCATCAGTGTTTATAATTTCCACATTTAGGAATATAAGTGACTATACCTACTAATATTCAGCCATATCAATTTTGTAAACACCTTGAGGCTGAGTATAAAAGCTACAACTACCAGTTTCTCATGAATCTTATGCCTAAATTAGATATATAAGAATTAGATAAGGGAAAAACCATTGAATCAATCGTAAAATATAATTACATTGACCTATATAGCTTAGCCTCTACCTCAACCATGCCTGCTCCAAAATTTTCCAAACACTTCTATATCATTAAGCTAGGTGTTGGAGAATATATCACCTATAATGCATTCCATATTTCCAAAATTCCTAAAAACCCTAGATCTTAGGGGAGACCTAAAGACAAGACTACTTTTATGGAGTGGGAAACTAAAGGAAAATCTCAATTGCATAATCCCATTATAATTAAACTGGCCTTTGACCTAGAAAAGGACCCCTTAGTACAAGAGGATCCATGGCTCTACACTAATGAGTTGGTTGATTAGTACCATGTGTAATGTATCCTATTCCAAACTAGATTATGGATTACCTATCTTATGAAGACATAGGCCTCAAGTTACATCAATAAAGAGAAATTGAGATAGTATAAATGATTAAGTATAATGGAACCCATGGTATCATATTTAAACCACCTGGGGTTGACATTATATACGTTATTCACATTCTAAAACCAATGGATAGCAATAAAGATGATGATATAAATTAAATGTATAATTATATAATCTACAATGACATTGCCACTAAAATTTCATTTAAACCCCATTCCATTTGCACCATAAGCCATGTCAACCTTCACATTTATCCCTTTAAAATCCATTACTGATCAACTAGGACCAATAAGAGTCAACAATGCCTTTAGTTGAATTCTAAAATGATGAGATTATATACAAGTTTATGGTATTGAGAAGCCACATACCTCTTGGAGATAACAATCATAACTTTACTATTAGATTAGATAATGCTACCTATTTTAGAGAACATGTGAGCATACCTTGCCAAAAAACAAAACCAAACATTAAGGTCTGAAAGTGAAAACCTCTTTGGGGCATTTTTTGACCATCAAAAAAGTAAAGAGAAAGGAAAGTCTCTTGGTGAAAAATGGTTTTGGTACCATTAGATGGGGATGTTCACCCCTATTCCTATGAATCATGGGAGACCTATATCCCACATTCTATTTATGGATGAGATTTTAACACTAAACAACATTAGGCTTTTTCACAAATTGTTGAACTCTACCCTAAGATATTTATATCATGTATGATGTCAACATTAGGAGATTATCATCCATCATGTTTAAGATAATTAGATGAGTCAATTCATCTAGAGGAATTTACCATTGTCAATTAGTTTGATGCCTTATAAATTATTATAGATGATAGTTTTACAATTCTTGTGGATGACACTTAGGATGTGAATATTGGGACTCTATAGGACCCAAAATGGATTAAACTGGGTGTTTCACTCACTAAGGAGGAATGTGAAGATTTTATAGCTCATTTGATGGATCATTTTGACAAATTTACATGGGCCTATTCAAATATGCCAAGTTTTTACCCCACCTTAGTTATACACCATCTCATTGTACATCCTAAAATTAAGACCGTTAAAGATAAGTTACATAAGATGCATCCTCATATTGTTGTGTTAGTAAAGAAAGAGTGAGAAAAAACCTTAGATATAAAATACATCTGGCTGATCGACTATTCCAATTGGATTTGAAATGTTGTGCTTGAGATCAAAAAACCAAATGGTATTAAGAATTACACTATTTTTAGATATATCAACAAAGCCCACTTGAAAGATGAATTCCCTTTCCCCAATACTGACATGATAGTTGACTCAACGACTGGATATGAAATTCTGTCCCTAATGGATGGATTTTTAGGGTATAATCAAAATAGAATTGCACAAAAAGACCGACATAAGATAACATTCACTACTCTATGGGTAATGTTTTATTATTAAGTATTGACATTTGGACTAAATAATGATGGATCCCCTTACCAAAGAGATATGATAGTGATTTTAGTTGTTAATAATTGAGAATGCCTTGGGGGAACTTTTAGCACAACATGATGAACATGAAAAATAACATGTCATATATTATCTGATCTAAAATTTGTTATGTATGAAAATAACAATATGTTGATTGAAAAGGCCTACTTAGTAATGGTGTTTATAACTCAAAATTTATGTCATTATATAATAAATAACAAAATCATTATTATCATCAAATTAGATCCACTCAATTATAGACTTTCCAAATCAACTATACAGGGTTGTATGACAAAATTGTTCATGTTATTGAGTGAGTTTGAAATTTAATATGCCAACCAAAAGTACATTAAGGGGTAAGTACTCACTAATCAACTTGTTGAATCTCCTCTTCAAGATACTCAACCTCATAGATTTGGATTTATAGATGAAGCCATCATGACTATTGAATAAGTAGATGTACCTCTAAAGACCAAATGGTGAGATATGTACTTTAATGTATCATTCATGACTCATGTATCAGGGGCGGGGATTTTGTTTTTATGCTACTAGTGGATCTCATTCCCAACTCTTTTCATATTGGATTTCCTTGTACCAATAACATGGTTGATGAGGAACTGATCATTGTAGGGATTTGTCAAGAAATACAATGGAACATTAAACATTTACTAATGTATGGTGATTCTTAGTTAATATTCAATCAAGGCATATCCCAACACCATACTAAGGATTAAAATTTAGGACCCTATAAAGAGATGTTCGATACTCTCAAGTAGTAGATATCTAACATGCAATTTAAGAGAATACCTCAAGCCAATAATAGAATAATTTATGTTATGGCCACTATTAATTCCATGATCCAGGTCACTAACAGAGTAAGGGATTATGAATTTATTATTAGACATCTCTTGGCACCATCACACTAATAATCAACCACTAAGATTGTGACATTATTAATCCCATGTCTCCTTAGTACTTAGATATATATGTATATCTTCAAAACTAAACCATGAATCTTGATCTATCATGTTAAAAACCAAAATCATGTGACAACAAAGCATCTCACCATACCCTACTCAAACTAACCTTGTATCATATTATGTAGAATAAAACTCTACTTCATTGTTTATCTTCAATATAATCTGGACTAGTGTTGAGTGAAGTCCATGAGGGATTGTGTAGAGCCCACAACAGTAGTGAAATATTAGACAAGAAGTTATTGTGTACTTTATATTGTTGGTCAATAGTGAAAGTTTATGTATTTTCATATGTAAAGTGGTGTGTCAAGTGTAAGAATCATGCTAATGTTATTCATGCTCTAGCCAAGGCACTTAAATTTTTGACAACACCATGGTCATTATTAATGTGGGGACTTGACCTCATATGAAAGATCAATCACACATCCTTAGATGGTAATAAACACATCATTACAGCCAAAAAATACTTCACTAAGTGGGTGAAAGCCATTCCCTTCAATTACATCACTATTAGGAAGATCTCCAAGTTCATATTCAACCATCTCATTTACCGCTATGGCATTCCCTCCAACATTATATATGATAATGGCAGATCATTCAAGAAAAAAATTCAAAATAATTTTGGTAGCAATACTACATCAAAAAACATTTATTTACAACTTATTACCCTTAAGGAAATGGTGAAGCTAAGCATTCTAATAAAACCACTATCAATATTCTAAATAATATTTTCAATGATGCTGGTCATAATTAGCACTTGTAACTATTTGAAACCCTCTTGGCATATTATACCATATTTGTACTCTAATATGACCTACACCCTATTCAATCATTTATGAAAATGAATAGATTCTTCTCATTAAAGTATAGTTTCCTTCTCTTAAAATTTAATTGTAGCACATCATCAATGATAAAGAGTAAAAAATAGCTCTCTTGTAAGAACTAGGCCTACTTGATGGTAAATGTTTGGCTAGCCTCAATAATGTTTAGGATTATTATAAGCGCTTCAAAGTATAATACAATAGGCACACTAAGCATTGTTAATTTTATCTTGGTGACCTAGTAATAAAAGAGAATCATAATAATGTCAACACTAAAACCATGAAAAAAGGAAAGTTTCAACCAAATTGGTTAGGGCCCTATGTTGTTGTTTTTAACTATTATTTTTGAGCATATAGGCTTGCCACACCACAGGGATATGAACTTGATGAACCAATGAATAGAGTGTACCTCAAACATTTCTACACTTGAATGATTTAGATTATTATCTACAAGGCATCTAAGTTATGTCATATTATACCTATTTCTTGTACTCTACCCCATTTCATTCTATCATACCCTTAACCCTTTACCAACTATTTATTTTTACCCAACCCCACCTATCATATTTGGCCTTAGTTATGACACATTTTTACTTCACGCATGTTTAATTTTTGATGATAGATTCAATTATAGCATTTATTTCATAATTAAGTGTTTGAATGGCAGTTTATGAAAGCAATATGACAATGGTCCTATGAATTACAACCTACATTTGTTGTTACTCTCACAACTTGTGATACTAATTATAACCATCTATGGGTAAGTTAGTAGCACTAACCCTTTGCCTTTATTTCTTATTTATAATTTCCTATGGAAAAATTAGAGATAACATCTTTACCACACATTGCCACCTCAACTAGCCATTATTGTTATTATTTGACTTTCCATTTACCTTTGTCTAGAACTTGATGGTACTTAATTGGATGCATTTTGTGTAGTGAAAATTAAAATATCTTGAAGTCTTGTGGGACTATGTAGGTAGCACTAGATTAATGTTGAGGTCAGATCCATCACCCCTTTTACATGTTCTCACGATTTTGTGAGCATTTTAAATTAAATGCTCTCTCCATTTTATGAGCAACCTAAGCCATGCTCTCACCATTTTATGAGTTGGACCATTCTCTATCTCATAATTTTTGATTGAGTTGATATGCCTATAAAATTCATAAAATAATTGAAACAATCTCAAAATCCCTAAATATTTATAAGAGATCTTAAAAAATCCTAAAAGCACAAAATCATGAAAATCAGCTTAGAATTTCCACATGAGATATAAAGCCTTAATTTTTTTTGGGATGGGCCATCTTATCTACTCATTTTTATTTCTAGACCACCTTTTTATTTTTTCTCCCATTTCTATGGTAATTATATCATCCTAAGGTCCACACAGAATATGTAGGCAACACTTGGATACATGGTGTATCTCAGGTTAACTTAACTGCACCTTCCTTTATTTTTAGACCACTTATTTGCATTAAGGATCCTTGGACACCTAACTATTTAATGAGTAATAGCTAATCATTTAGTTTCTCTATCCTTATTGAAATTAAGTTGTATGCTCTCACCATTTTATGAGCAACTTCATTTTATGGTCTCACCACTTTGGTAATAACTTCATTTTAGGCTCTCACCATTTTGAGAGCTCATTCTCATTCTAAGACATAGATCCAGTAGACACTATGAATTATAGATTTAGTTCATTAGTGGATATTCATCTTTTGACTTTTAATATTGCCAAACTCACATACTTGTGTGATTTATTTTTGTTGATGTTGTCATGATTGTGAAATGTCATCACCTTTTTTTATCGTGGACTTGCCATTTTGTGAGATCATTCATATTTTCCTCCACACATTAGTCATGTTTTATTATCATCCATTTTAATCTATCTCATATACTAGGAGAACTACATTTGGCCTAAAGTTCATATTGAATCTTATGTCTATAGAATTATGTAGGTATTGTCAACTTACCTAATGCATCCAGAGTTAGCTTGGCTACCCCTTCCTTTTCTTCTATTCCACCCATATACATTGTTTTGTTGTTGTCTCCTATGACCTAGAAGAGATATTTGTCATCTTGTTTTTGTTGTTTTTTACTTATAGCCTAGGGGCAACCATTATTATTTTGTTCATGTGTTTTCTTTGCCTATGTCATTTCTACCTAACTTAGGGGTCACCCTATCACCAAGAGTAAGACCTCTATTACACACACATGAACAATTTGTTTTCTATTTGCACTAACATTGTGATTAATCACATTTTGTGTATTGTTATTTATGTAACTTAGTTTGTTTGATTTTGTGTGTTTAGATTAGTTTTTTTCTACATTTTTATTTTTATTTGATTATTTACTTAATTTTGATTATTTTGTTCTCTTTGTTTGTTGCGTGGTTTGCTTATTTTTTTTGTTTGTTTATTTTTGTTTGTTTATTAGTGTTTTATTTATGTGTTTTATTATTTAGTTTATCTATTTTTGTTTTGTTGTTATTTTGTTTGTGTTTATTTAGTCATTTGTTAATCTTTTATTTTGTTTGTTTTTATTGGTGTTTTGTTGTTCATTTTTATTGGTGTTTTATTTATATTTATTTGTTATTGTTTTGTTGTGTTTTAATTTTTTTGGTTTTGATTCATTTAATACTATTTTTTTTGCTTGTATAATTTGTTTATTTTGTTTGTTTTGTTAGTGTTTATTTGTTTTTTTGTATAGTCTATTTCACATTTTATTTGTTTGTATTTTTTTTGCTTATTTATTTTTATCTATTTATTTGTATATTTTGTTTATAGTTTTATCATTTATATTTGTTTGTTCCTTTTGTTCACTTGTTTGTTTGTGTTTGTGTGTTTTTTTTGTTAGTATAGGCTTATTTATTTTTATTTTTATTTAGTTTATCTTTTTTTTGGTTTGTTTTGTTCATTTTTATCTTCTACTTTTTATTTATTTATTTTGCCATTTTTTTATGAATTGCCAAAAGATTATTACATCTTGTTTTCAGTTAAGTCTTGATTATCCATATCATGAACTTAGGTTGTGAGTTTTTGTATTTAGTCTTACAATTGATTTAGTTTTTATATTTACACCTAGTATCGAGTTATTCAAATCTTATTCTTGAGTTGTTTATATTTACATTTAAATTATGTTTTCCATGCTCAAGATATATATTGCCATTTTAGTCATTCATAAAAATCATGCATAATATCATAATCTAAAGCAAAAATGTGCTCACATAGTCTATTATAGAAATGCAATGGCATTACTTCTCCAATATATCAAAACCAACAAACTATCCTAACACATTCTTGAATACATCAGTAATAAACAAGAGAAACAAATTATTTATTATGTGTTCATACAGACGTGCATCTCTAAATAAGCATACATATGAGTGACATAACATAATTAGATGATAACTAATAAAACATCTCATAAACATGTAATAAATAATAAATGAATAGACCATAAGCATAAGCATACACAATGTTAAACATCCATAACGATAATAAATGCTAAGCATGAGATATATAAGCTAATAATCATAACATCGTATATATCTCAAAACAACATCATATACATGTGTATCAGCCTTGAATGACCCAAAATTGAATGTAATTATATCTCAAATATCATGTAATTTAAATATATATGTATATCATGATGGCATCTCAAAAATACATGTGTCGATATAATGAGTACAATGTCATAGGATAAAACAATGCCAATTGTGCCAAAATGACATGATCCCTATCATCAAATTTGGCTCTATATATCACTTGGACTTGTAGCTAGAGGTGTTCCTAGTGGCCCTGGTGGTCTTGGTGGTAGTGGATATGGTTGATGAACTGACTAGCCAAAGGGATTTAAAAAATGAGTCTTAGTCTACAATTGACCAAACCTTCTCCCTACTCTCTATGCATCATAGATCTAAAAATTAACAACCTATTACTCTCTATGCATGGTGGACTCATAAGATCACCTATAGTAATATGCCTCATCCTTAGCATAAAGGCTATTTATAATCATTTGTGAGAATCTAGCCTATGTACTATCTCCTTAAATTGTAACCTATTCTTGTCTCAGTCTATCTACAAATGCCAAAGCTTATCATAGTAACTAATGGCCTAATTCTCTCTCTATTTTTAGATGGATTTATAATCACAACATTCTATCTATATCATCCTTTATCTAAGTGGTCTATGATGTATCCATGTAATATCATCATCCCTCATGTCAAGGGTGCCCTGTATGTTAGATACTTGATGTTATAACTTGACCACCTCTTGTACCCAAGCACTAACATCCTATTCAAGCATGCTAGTGTCCCTACCTTATTTGGCCACACTAGAAGGCACTACGTAACATGTATTTATCTATGTGCTTAAAGGCCATATGTATCCTAAGATAAACTATACCAATGTGACCAATACCAATCTATTGTTTAATATAATCACATCTAGAGACTTATCTTCATCTCCTCCATCCTAACCATCATCATCATCATCATCCCTATCCTCACTCTCCTTACAGGTTTTGATACTACCACTCAAGATCTCAACATACATCTCCTTGATATCCATAGGATCCTGACACCTTACTACTAATGGAATTTTCAGCCACAAAGGGCTCACTTGTACCCACTAGTGCATGAAACATAGAGTAACCCCTACATCTATGGCTCATCCTACCTAGGATTAGATAAGCTATGGTATGTTGTGATAGATTGATGTGGATTTTGTTTTGGGATCACTAGAGTATCCTACATAATATCTCATGTGACATGAGAAAACCATATTATCCCCTTAGGTACATCATGCATGTGTCCAAACTACCTAAGTAGTTGATCAGGGTGGTACTTCTCAATAATATGAGACTCCCTCATAGTAAAAATGCATATGGTAGTAATGTAATCCATGTATCATTCATCCTTGAACCACTGTAACTATTATGCAAGGCAAGGTCTCTAAATTAAGAACTATTTGGTCAAATTATCAAGCATCAAATGACAAAAGTGGATGTCTCCTTTACACCCATGTTGACTAGCTCCTATCTTAATTAAAACAGAGGTCAATGGCTCTTTAGGATCCCAAATCTTATAAATTGTGACTAGTCACTTGATAGTAATGTGATAGTAGCTCTAGACAATGAAAAGTGTACAATCTCCAATATTGTGTCCACCATGATACATAATTAGATGCAAGTCTCTATATAATTGTTATATAAATGTTGGTCTTGAGGTAAAATGTGTAGAGTTCTCCAACATGATACTAACCACATAGCTCAAGCAGATGTGAAAATATCAGCCACTGTTATCAAATAATAATATTTTAGTGATAATGGTCATGAGAATAATAACCTCTTAATCAATCAAGGGTAGTCTTGATAGATCTCCAATAGCTAGATCATCTGGCCAAATATTAGTATAGGTCTCTATTAGTTTTATATCAACCTTCCCCTAAACCATGGGGATATCATGATATCTTAAAAAATCATTAAGCATAACCTACTAGTTTGTTATTGGTGTTTATTAGAATCAACTCCCTTGCATCAGTAGATTGAAGATACACCATATATCCTCAAGTGTGATGATTTCTTCCCTAGTTGGCAAGGGAAAGGTAGACATCTCATTTTGCCAATACTCTACTAGCACACTCAGATAAGCTTGATTGAATTATATAACTAACATATATTCCATTTCATACATGTCCATCATATTTGAGGATCCTACCATGGCATCAATCTAAATCGTTAGGGTTGACATACAATGTGATTATCCCTTGTGACATGTAATCATTGCTAATAACTCTTGCAATCAAAAACATTACTGTCAGCTTAATTTCATACTACTAATAGAGCCTAAGCCTAGCCTATTCCATCTAAGTGATCCTCTTCTAGATGGTAGATCCCCTTTGAGGCCTCAAAGTCAATCCTTATTGGCTCCCAAGGTGAAGCCTCCATATAATAGGATGAAGTCACCATTTTATTTAGAGAAAATACACCATTTTGGTAATTTTGCACATTTTAAGGAAAAAAACCATTATCATTTTCATAAAAAAGGTTACTTCACTAAAAAGTGTGTAAAATCATCATTTTAGTGATTTCCACCATTTATGGTGTTGTCACAATTTTTTGAAATGATGACTTCACATGTAGCCACTAATTTATTTGGTGAAGCCACCATATTTCCTACCATTCAAAAGATGAATTCTCCATTTTTTGACTTTTAAATTTAAATTAATGTTATTAAATATAATTAATGACAAGAGTTTGGGTTACTTAATAGTGCCCCATCATGTGGTGGTCACATGTTCTCCCTCAGTCACTCTGATATGTGTCATTGTGCTCTTCCATGGGCCATTTTCTCTCAGTAATTTATGTATAAAACCATATCTATGTTTCTAAATAGTCTAGGATGAAAATGAATTTCTTTTCACCCTAAGGATGAATATATAAACACAATTTTAAATTTTGACCCCTAGGGACTATAGTTCATTATATGCCCTCAAGTAAGTGTATTTTTAACTTATATGGTTCGCTTTGTGTGTCATCTGATCTTGTATGCCTTTTTTTTTACCATATTGCAACTAAACCATCTTTTTTGGCCTGCCATGAGACCTGTCTATCAACATGATTTCCCAACATATATCTCATGTTTATTTGAATGTGCATGTTTGAACATACATTTATGCTATAAATGTGTTTTTATCCTTTGTCAATTGATCATAAATTAATTTTATGGGATTTTAACACAAGCTACCCTTGCCAATTCATTACATTATGGCAAATTCTATTTTTGACCAATTTAATGATTATAAATGCCTATGGGAAAATCATTATTTTTGCATCCCACGCTAATGATTATAAAATCCTATGGCCAAATCATTATTTTTACCCACTTCACCTACCTTTTTAGTGTAAATTCATGCATTCCTGATTATAACTACCTTTAGGCAAATAATTAGTTTTTCTACATTTTATTATTAATTATAACCACCTTTGGGAAATTTAGTGTTTCCCATTTCATTACTGATTATAACCACCTTTGTGAAAATCAGTGTTTCCCATTTTGATACTAATTATAACTACGTTTAGGAAAATTAGTACCCATTCTACCACCCTACCAGGGTATCTATTTAGCCCACTACTTATAACTGTTTTAGGGTAAACTAATGTCACATGCTTCATTTTTTATTATACGTACTTGTGATAAAATTAGTGACTCTATTTTTATTATTGTTCATAACTACCTTTAGGAAATATAGTAATGCCACCCCTACTATCACTTGATCTTATCATTTTTTTAATTTAAAGCAAACATTTAATGTTTCTTATTTTGTTGCTCACTCCCTTGATCAATCATCAAAGGCATATTTATCACCCTTTGGGGTATAAAACATTTAGATTAATTTTTTTTTAATTCTTTCAAAATATGTTATTGTGCATGTGTCTCATAATGCCTTCACAAGTAGGAACAAATTGTAGACACTCAATTTTGCCCACTTTCATGCCTAAACTAGGATTTAGTATAATTTCTAGCAAATGACACAATCCTAAACCTATAAATCACCTAAATTTACCAATTTCATTTGCATAGGGAATTTAATGGTGTAAAAACATGACAAGGCTAGCTTGTCTAGTGTATTAACTTGTATGCATCACTAAATTGGTTCAGTTTTAAACCCAGTCAAACTACAACCTAGTAATTTGACACTTTTAGCCTATTAAGTTATTAATTGAAAACATTTAAAATAATGTACAAATCACAAAAATCATTGAACAAGACTAATTACATTGTAAAGTTTAATTAATTTGCCTAACCAATAATTTTAAATTAAATTAGTGGATTTCATTTACCAAAATAGGTTTTTTTAGCCAAATATGAAGTCAAAAGGTCAAAGGATCTAATAAAGTGATTTATTATCACCTAAATATTCCAAAATTTGAGTCACACCTCAAAAATATCTAAATTAAGCTGCCATGCCTCAAAAATATCAGAAATTAAGGTGTCAATATTTCATGAGGGCCTTGATCTAACCCAGAGTTAGACTGACTCAACCTAGGTTTATTTAGATTCAAACCAAGTAATAATATAACCTAACCTACCTAGGCTTATATTTAGTTATTTTAGCTATAAATGCAAGTTTCCACACCATATGCCAACAAGATTTTGTGGGTAAGTTTTTCCTACTAGAATATCTTCTTATAGCCTTTGAGATTAATGTTATAATGCCTAATTTATGTCAAGATTCAACCAAACCACAAGTGACTATTGGAGGGATGATACCACCATGGAAGAGAATTTATAGAAGACCCAAATCATCATAATCTTAGCATGAACATCCTTATTCTAAAAAGTAAGAATCAAATTTGAGAAAGGAGGTAAGAAATTTACATTGTCTTCATCTCTATTTTGTGATCTTTATGATTATGTTATGCACTCCCTAGTTCTTAGGCAAGAGTGTTTAGTCCTCATGTATTATTAACCTTGATATTTTATCATTTGTACTAACAAGGAACTAGTATACATATTGTTTACTCTTCAAACACCTTTGATATACTAGACTATTAGGATATATTTATTCTTAGTAACATAGTCCTCTTTTTTAATTTCTATTTAGATTTTATACTAAGCATCATGGTTATTACTAAAATTACCTTCCTGCATTTTCTAAAAGGACAAATAGTGGTCGAGTAGAATAAGTTCACAAATAAATTTTTTAAAATTAAGGTAAAACTTACAACATTTAAACTTACAGCATATCATATTGAGTTTAAAGTTAGTTATCTACTACTAGATCCCTAGGAATCCAAATGTGAAGAGTAGGATTGAAAATTTGAATACCTTAATTATTTTACATGTTTAGGTGTGAAATGATTTTTATAATCTTGACTTTATTTTCAACATTAAATTTTTTATTCTTAAAATTTTCACTATGTAAAAATAATAGGTAAAATAAAGAGTCCTTTGAAAACTATAATAAAATGTAATTACATCAATTTATAAATTTAAACAAAAAATAGTTATATATTATATTAATATATATAATAACTTATTTCTTTCTTTATTTATCATTAAATGTAATTACATCAATTTGAAAAATGAAATTATCTTTTTTTTGGCAATATTAGAAGGTTGTCATATGTTTTTTAATTCCTTCCCTTTTTTTCACATGTTTAGGCACCAAATGATTTTTCTAATCTTGATTTTATTTTCCACAATAAAAATTTTTATCCTAAAATTTTTATTATGTAAAAATAATAGGTAAAATATAGAGTCCTTATAAAAATGTGATTAAATGTAATTAAAAAAAATTGAAAAATGCTTATATACTATATTCATATGTATAATTCTTTGTCTCTTTCTTTCTTTCATTGGGATTTGTCATCATATTTAAAATGGCCTTAAACACTCCTAACATTAAGAGTCTCAACAAATTAGATATATTAACAGAAGAATCTTGTTAAAGCATGGGCAAAAAAAGTATAAAACAAAATGAGGGAGCTTGAATTTTGGGTTAGAGGAAAATAGTATCTCCTATGGGTTAGGTATCCTTCCTGTAGTACTCTTACACAATCTCTAGATCCTTATGGGATAGAGGAAAACAATGTAGCATTTGGATCTTTATCTAACTATACATGAGAGCCATTTATGATAATGCTAAATTCCTTTTTTTCTTGCTATGTCAGTGGAAACCTTAATTTGATACATAGATATTAACTATTACTGATTTGTGCATGAAAACCTTTGGGTTTTACATCCACACACTGGTGAATTTTGCATCTTCCAACCCATAACCTACATGTAAATATTAACGTGACACTTATATGAAGCACATAATGACATGAGTTTAGAAAACCTATAGTGTTTCCATTGAAAAAACAACAAATTTTGACTCATATGTGAATGAAAACATGACAACGATGTGGGTTCTGAAATGGGTAATGTGTCATCCCTCTAATAATAATCTTCTAACAAGGTCATATAAGGAAAAATAATAATAGTAGTCATACAAAATTAAAATTAACACACTTTATGGATTAATTTATAGACAATAGACCTCAATGCAAGGTTTCATCACTCTATTATGAATCACTAAATGTTTAATAAAATGTAAAGGTACACTAAAAAGACCATGAACATATAAGACACAATAACAATAATTTCCATCTCTCCCTTCCACAAATTAAAATTCCTCTTCAAAATATTGCATGGTTAAGAACATTCATAGAGGTTCCATGTCTATTTGATGGGAAGATGTCCATGAAAAGGCATGGAGAGATGTTTCTTGTTGTAACATTCCATCAATACATTAACATACCAATAATAATTTACTCATATGTAAAATAATTCAAAAAAATCATCAAAACAAAAATTACAAAAAAAAAATTAAGAACATATAAGGCACAATAACCATAACAGCCATGTGAAAAT
>JARHVA010008286.1:455000-480000 GCA_037957365.1 Torreya grandis
ATAGAAAGTAGTATAATTATAGAAAATTTACACTCTAGAAGGACACTAGTGCATAAATATGGACACTAAAACCATATGACACTACTATCCCAGATATCGTGTTGCTATCCAGTATCCTCAGTTTAAGAAAAACCCATATTAACAAGAATAGTACAATAGGTAAAGTATAGGTTTGCACAAATTTAGTTATATATTTATTAGTTATAATAAGTTTTTTTAAATTAATACTAATTTATCTTAGATTCATATCATTTTGCTCATGTTGGGGCATCATGTGTGGCCTGGCCATTCCCATGTTTAGTTTAGATACCCAAATACAGTTTATTACAACTTAGTCGATAATCCATATACTCAAATATCATATTTGTGATCATGTGCATGGAATATTTTATTTATGATTACTTACACACAAGTTTAATATATTTAATGGAAAAATCCATGTCATTCTCTATGTTATATACACCCCGAATCATATTCTAGGTTGCATACCAGTTTCTTGCCTTACTCCTTATGTGATGGTTGACATTCTCAAGTGGCCAACAATAGCCTAATGCACCTGAGTAGATACATCACTAACATAGACAATTATATTTAATTTTTACTTTACATCATTTAGTTTTAGATGCATCTAATACACATGGATGGGTAATGATGAAGTAATATCCTCGTTGAGTTCTTTAGCCACCCACACATGAGGATTGAGCAAGCTATCAGCTCAGTCCAAGTTTTTCACTGATTGATCACTATATACACATACACATACATGTTTTCATGAGGTTGATACATTTTTTATCATACCCAATGAGGTGTATTAATTTATTTCCTCTTTCACATCTCTTTACTTAGTTTTAACTCTTTAATTAGTATAGTCTTTTACTTTTGATATATCTTAAGTAAGGACTATTTTATGCACATTTTACTTATAGGACATATATTAGAGCATACTTCACATACTTAGACTCAAATTAACATACTCAGATCCAGAATCATGGGCTTCATCTCCTAATTAAGTCGAGGTATGTTTTCTTTCCTTTAACCTAGTCATTTCATTTTGTTGCATTTTGACAATAAGGGAGAGGGTGGATGTAATCATATAAAAGAGTTATTTGAGTGTTAAGAGTGATAATTGAGACTAAATATCCATATATTAGACCAAAACCTATCATATATCCTCATATCATACTTATTCAACGTTTGTGTGGGCCACAAGCATTCCTAGTCAGTTTTAAAACTGTCATAAACCCTTATTTCCTGATCTTGACCCTTCATGTCTAGTGTTTTGATAGTTAAACACTAGAAACATTATAAGGACAATAGCACCATGTGGCATTAATGTCCTTACCCTATAATTTCCTAAATGGATATCTTTTCAAAACTAAAGCCTCCTAATGTTGGCCTAGACATCTTTTATTATTCGTAAAAGTAATAGAAGACTATATATATGTGAATTTTATCCCTCTATCTACTAGATGGAAATAAAATACAAAATACACATTAAAACAAAAAAAAGTTGAGCAAAATTAAGGTTATCAATCCCTATTATTCCCTAATTTTGTATAATACCATCCATAATATCCATAAGCTCAGATTTTTAGATTTCTAGTGTCAAGCACATTAAAGGCACTCAAGGCCACTACCAAAATAGAATCACTTGCACTTGCACCAATATCTAGGTAGGTAGAAATATATCAAGATTTATCCCTCCTCATAGTATTTTCATGTAAGAAACTCTCTTCATGATGGAGTGTTGAGGACATCTAGCCTACCCTACTAAAGAACACACTTTTCAACTCATGCCCTAGTTATATAGGGGATTAGGTTTTGCACATAAATCAACTATTATATGAACAATAAAGGGTTTAAGGGCTCATGTGTGTAGGAAAATACCCCAAAAATACATAAATAGGTGTACCTTAAAGCTTGGGATAGTATTACATAGAGGACGCTACCACCAATATTAGGACACCACCACCACTTTGTCAATAATGGTGATACTGTCCAATTAAAGTGTTACTATTTAGGAGGGTTTCTGACACTGGGATCTAGTTTACAACACTCAAGACAACTTCCATCTAATTTTTAAACATTAAAATCATCTATATGGATAAGTTTTTTCCAACTAAGTCTTTATTTATTACTATTTTTTAAAAAGTTAAAGATAGTCAATTCTATAACAAATGAGTGGTTATATTTATTACATATTATTATTTTTTATTTAGTCTACTCAACTCTATAAAAATCAAAGGATTTACATACAATTCATTATAAAATGTTAAAACACATCATATTTTTTTTTTTTGGGTTAGTCATCATATTTGAAATGGCCTTACAAACCCCTAAAATTAAGGGTCTTAACAACTCTCCATTCCATAACATGGGGTACATTGAATTTGACTTAGGATAATACTATCACGTAGAGGTTGGGATTACTCACTGTATTCCACTAAGATAATAATTTCAAATTCTTTACCATGCATTTTTAAAAATGAAAAGTAAAATAATATGAAAGATGTGGAATATCAAAATTAATGTCCCAACTATTGGTCACCTTCCCCTTAACATTTCTTTTTTTATGGGGGGAGGGGGGTGTGGAATTTTATCATCATATATGAAATGCCCTTCACACCTTAAAATTTTGGGTCTTGACAACTCTCCATTCTCTACCATGGGGTACTTTGAATTTAACTTAAGATAACACTATCACGTATAGATTGGGCATCCTCAACGTAGTCCTCTTACACAATCCTTGTAGTTTGACTTATGAGGAGTCTAGTTTTTCTTGGTTTTCCTACAAATCCCTCACCCACCATGAATTATAATATAGTCATGAATTTAATCCATGATCTTTTTTTATGTGAAAGTGAATAAGAAACATGCATGTCTAAGTGTATATATGAATCGTCAGATGTGCTTGTTGAAATTATTATGAATTATTATCTTGTTAATGCCATGATCCATATCACACATGTCCCCTTTCTATGTTGTTCCATAATTACATAATTCACATATTTACTCTATAGGTTTATTAATTTCTTAAATTCATGGTGGTTACTACTGTGTGCATAATTGATACATCTATCTTGACATTACACTTAAATATCATACATTACATATGTTACATAAATGTCTTCATGACATATGCATTACTATGATGGTATATTATCAACATATTGATATGATTCTAATTGATTACATATACATGACATTATATAGTTAAAATGTATTCTGGTATTTGAGTGATTTTTTATTTATTTTTATTTTACAAATACTAGTTAGTAAAATAGTGATAAATTTTAAAATACTAAACAAAATTTAATAATTCAAATTGTTATGGAAATTTGTAATAAAGGTGAATGGAACCCAAATTTATTTTCACTTAATTTTTAACTACTTATGAGTAGTTTGAAGAATAAAAATTGAAGTTTTTTAGGACCAAAAATGTATATCTACACTAGCAACTATAAAGAAATAGGAGATCTAACTTCATATGTCCAACTAGCTCCACCAAACCTGAACTTTTACAAATACAATTTACCAATACCTCTCTCAGCCTTAAAAAATAAGACCGCTCACAATACCTACTCTTAAATTTCTTACATAAATTATAAATCACTCTCATACAAAACCTTTTCTACAACTCTTCAAATGATGAAAAACTCTCTCTAATCTCACTGCAATGAAAAAAATAGCCTTCAAAAGTGCTATGATACCAATGTTAGCTACTTGTATGCTGCAATATAAAAAATAAAATAACTAATCGATATATTAAATCCATGTTCCTTTTGTGGAAGGAATGAATTCAAATTGAAGGTCACATTGAGGGGCTACCTCCTTTGAGCCAGTCTCAATTACAAATACTCTTTGATGCCCTATAACATCATAATCCCCTATACTTAAAATATTTATTACCTAAAACACTCCATATTATAATGCATGTGGGATTATTCATTACACTATTATACCCCTCAAGGTACATTACATTCCATCCCTTAAAAATATATTTTGCCCTTAAAATGTGATAAAAATTAGGAGGAGGACCAAATGAAAGCCAAACCAAAAATAAGATGAAGACCATATGGAAGATCTACCATGCATTAATTTCTATTTCTACTTCTTCTGCTAGTGTTAGGATATGGACATGAATAGTGTGAATACAAGTAGCATAGCATGAGATGGAAGTACATAGAGAGATCAATATGAAATAATCTCAAAGGATGACAAGTTAGCTAAGAGGTTAGAATCTAGCACAGAGATTTGAAGCATGTCAATCATATGCTCAAATCTAGAATAAGGGAACATAAAATAGTTGTCATTATGAACTAAATGAGGGTATATGACATCCCTCTTTTCATTGTCCTTTGGGGGAGGTGGAGCCTTGATTCCCTACTTGGGATGTGTGATTGTCATATTGGGCTCATTTGGGGTCTACTCAAGCATGGTGGTTGCCTGAATAGACTCATTGGAGGAGTGTTCAATCACTTTTGGTGCTTTCTCTGGTGCTTTGGTAGTCTAAGGGAGCATTATTTGGAGATGTTGATAGTTGATGTAGTATTCAGTGAGCTAGACTAATCCAACAAATTCCATCATTATGTGAAGATTGAAAATTTTAACCTCATGTTGAATTTTATTGTCAAGACCACTGATAAAACAACATGCGAAGAAATCATCATAGAAGCCTATAGTTTAAGTGGTGAGTGTTTCACATACTACCTAATATTTTTAGATGTTCCCTATTTGATGAAGTTTAGCTAAGTCCACAATAAAATTACCTCTAGATAGAATAAGAATCCCCATGAAAACTAGAGATTAAAAATATTAAAAAGAGAGGACATTGACTTCAATCGAAAATGCACCCTTTACAATATGATCAATATTTTGATGACAGGATGAGTAAATGACCAAGATATTATTCCATGATAATAAGAGAATTATTTTTATTTATTTATTTTTATTTTTATTTTTTATTTTGATTTTTAAAACATAGTATTACTCACTAAAATAGTGATAACATTTAAAATAGTAAACAAAAATCAAAACTATAAACTATTGCAGAAAGCATCGATAGAGGTGCACCAAACCTAGAAATGGTTTGGCTAAATTATCTATCATTTACAATCAATTTTAAGAAGAACATTCAAGTTTTTTAAGGACCAAAAAAAATCTACTCTCGAAACTACAAATGAATAAAAAATCTAATTGGCTTCAAAGAACCTGTAAATCCTAAAAAATAATTCAATACTCACAAGAACTTAACTTGAAAGAGAACCAAACATCTCATTAATCTCAATTTAACTTGTAATGGAAAACAAATTAGCCTAAGAAAGTGCTCTGATACCAATTTTAGGAACCTACTATCTCACATAACAAAATACACACAAATACTAAATATATTAATAAAATATTCCATTTTGGTGTGAAGCAATAACTCCACAATCACTTGCCACTTTGAGGGGGATACCTACTTTGAGCTAGACATAATTTCAAATACTCTTCAATGTCATATAACATCATATGCCACTATTATTATACTATTTCTTACCTACCCCACTCCATATTCTAATGCATGTGGGATTATTCATTACACTATTATACTGCTCTAAGTACATTACGTTTAATGTCCCTAGCATCATTATTTGAGATTAAACGTAATGTACCATATGATGCTACAATATCATGTGTAAACATAATATCCTTGACTTGTTTCAAATGTGTAATGTACCATTATTTGAGATTAAGTACATTATGTTTATCCTTGACTTGTTTCACATGTGCCATAATGTCTTCTGTAGTTAAACCAATGTCCATTACAATGTTACAAAATGGTTTTTACATTAGAAGATCTGACAAATAGAAATATTCATATGTTGGTGAAATAATGGGAAGTATATTAGAGAATTGTGTGAATATGTAGATAATTTCTTGAATATTTCTTTATTTTCCATTAATTAGATTTTCTCTTATTATTGAAAGACCATGTTTGGGAGACCTCAATGAGATAAAACCTATCTAAAAATAATAATTACTTATATATGCATCAATGAATAATGGTAATTTTCTTTCCTCAAATGTGATATTGGAAACATGTTTGAAGACTTGGTTGACCATAGATAAGATAGATCATGTATCATGTGGCATGTATCTTGTGTAACTATTTCATGATCAAAAATAATTTATTTGAGTAACTTGTTGTATTTAATCTTTGTTGGGAGATCAACTACAATAGTAACTAATATTCTAGTGAACATATGGTGGAAAATTTAAGATTGTTTTTACCTATAATTGTATACTTTGGTATATATTTACGCGGAGTGTGGTGGGATAAAATTGGATGGAAACGAACATTTTCATGCCACATTGAAATCATGCTTGTGTTGTGGATGTTCACTCTTTCATCATCAAATAATGGAAGTTATGTTTTGTGGCCTTCATTTTTGATAAACAAGCTTAACATCACTTATAATGGTAATGGTGCTTTGTATATTCACTACATAGTAGCACCCATTTTATGTAAACATGTAGATTTTCTACATTTAGTATGACGTTGAATCTAATTTACAATATCATCATAATCATTTTGGGCATTATCAACAAATATTTCATCTATGGTAAGCAAGAATGGATCATCAAAATTGGAATGATTTATTATATCATGGATTATCTCATTATTTCTTTGATTCCCTATCATCAAAAAAATATCAAATAATATTCTTGCATGATCCACTTGAGGAGGGTCTTCTAAATTCATTACAACCATGGTAGGTGAATTTTCTAACCATATAAATCTATAGATGTGTGTAGATCCTCTGTGTTTCCATTATACTCTTGTAATCACCCAAAATTTGTATTTGAGTGATAAGAGTGCTAATTGAGACTACTTATCCCTAAACATATCCTAGATCTTATTATCACATGTATTCATCCCTCATGTGTGCCATAGGTGTCCCTAATCAACTCCAAACCATCCCAAATGATCATTTCATGATCCTGGCCCTTTGTGCCTAGTTTTTTACTAGTTGGACATTAACACCATAATAAGGACACTAAATAAATCTATAATTAGTGTCTGAAAAATAGGGCTAGTGTCCTTTGCCCTAGATTTTCCCAAACACACACACACACACACACACACACACACACACACACACACACACACACACACACACACACACACACACACACACACACACACACACACACACACACACACACACACACACACACACACACACACACACACACACACACACACATGCACGCACGCACACACGCACACACATGTTTGGGAAAAGCTAGGGCAAAGGACACTAGCCCTATTTTTTGGACACTAATTATAGATGTATTTAGTGTCCTTATTATGGTGTTAATGTCCAACTAGTAAAAAACTAGGCACAAAGGGCCAGGATCATGAATTGATCGTTTGGGATGCTTTGGAGTTGATTAGGAACACCTATGGCACACATGAGGGATGAATACATGTAGGATGATTTCATTTTTAATATATATATATATATATATATATATATATATATATATATATATATATATATATATATATATATATATATATATTAAAAATGAAATCATCCTAAGGTTGGCTTAGATATATTTTATCATACACACAAGAAATAAAAGAATATAAGTGCATGACTTGTATCCCTCTATCCACTAGATAGAAATAAAATGTAAATACACATTCAACCATTAAAATAATTTGAGCACAATTGAGGTTATCAATCCCTATTTTTCTCTACTTCTACATACTACCATCTAAAATAACCCTAGGCTCAAATTTTATATATTTCTAATTTAGAGCACACTCAATGAACTATATACCACTATCATACTAACATTACATGTACTTGCACTAACACATAGGTGGATAGAACTAAATTTGGCTTGATCCCTCCTCAGAGTATTGGTATTTAGGCAACTATATTCACAATAGGGTGTTGAGGATGTCCAACATATCCTACTAATGAACAAACTTCTTAGCTCATGCCCCAGTTGTATAGAGGATTAGGGTTTGAACCATAAGTTAGTCATTATAAATAAAATATAGGGTTTCATAACATGTGTCTCTAGGAACATACCCCAGAGATCCAAACATAGATGCACCATAAGTTTGAGATAATCCTACATAGAGGACACTACCATTACTATTAGGACACTACCACCACTTTACCAATAATGGTGTTACTTTCATATTGTGGTGTTACTATTCAAAATGGTTTTTGACATACGAAACCATTTTACAACATTTATATGAGTTTTTATCTTAGTTTATAGAACTTAAATCATCTATATCAGGTGTTTTCTAGCTAAGTATTTATTTGCATTACTTATTATTATATTTAGAAAAATCAAAGCTAGTTAATTCTATAAAAAATTAGTGGTTGTAGTTATTGCATATTATTTCCCTAGTTTAGTCTACTCAACCATTTAATCAAACATATTATTTACATACATTAAGTCCTAAAATGTTCAAATATTTGGTGAACCTGATTTACTTTGAACATTACACAACCCTAACTCTAGATAACCCTAGGGTTTATATTTCCAAAATTCATATTTTAGATCCATATATTTTCTAATTTTATTTTGATATAATCATCATAATAATAATAGAATAAGTGTATCACTTTTTGTTACAAAGTTTAATACTTTCATTTTCATATTTGTTCCATTTAATTTGGAATGAAATCAAAGAAGACATAAACACATGTACACATGATGCTTTATTTCATGAAAATTATGTCATATTACACTCTATCTCTAGCATGTTATGGTTATCTTATGTGGAATTCAATTAAAAAACAAATCCTTGCATACATACAGGATCTATTGCATAAGCTAGATTCAAGTTTCAATGGCATATCTTATCCATAGGAAGGAATCTCCTTCTCTTCATCTCCATGAGGGATATAGCTACTTTCCCTATAACTGGTCCATGTTATCACTCCTCCAAAATATGAAGCAACTCATACCATTGTCATTAATCCCCATACTCAGCCTACTCACACCTCTTCCCTATAGGGTGTGTCCCTACATGTTCAATCATAAATAACTAGGATTTGAACTTCTGAGACTCTAAGGGATCAAATTATCAATATAAGCAAGATAATATCAAATTTATGGAATAAAAATAATTTATTACGTGAATAGGTCACCTTATTATAAAATCATATTAAATGTACATAGTCTTCAAAATAACCTCGCATAAACCATATATATGTAAAAAGACCTAGCAAGCTTGTGCCTAACACTCTTTCATATCCAAATCATAAATCAAAACAAAATATATTTACAACTAGTGATTCAAAAAGTAATCAAAGATCAAATAAATGTTCAAGTGAGGTACTAAGGAAATTGATTAAATGTAAGTTGATCAACCTACCTACTCTATACCTAATGACAGGAGATCCATATATTTTTTTACATATCATAGAATGCATATACACCGCATAGATTCATGTTTAGTATTGAAAAGGAAAATACAAAAAAAATTGGATATAGATGACACAAATAGTGATACATTATCCAAGCAACACACAATGACACATCTACAAATTCAAAAATAGTACAAAAATGTTTACACAAGCATAACACAAAACAACAAAAGGTTCACAAAGCACAATTAGAGCAAGAAATAGTAAAAAAAGCACAGGTGAAGCAAGTAAAAGATACAAATATATTTCTTTGAAATGAGGTCCAAATTTCAAAGTGATATGGGTTTAGTAAAAAATGTCTACAACAGTTTAATTATCATGGTAAAGGTTTACGCAAGCAAGCCCAAGGCATCACTACTCTTATTGTAGTAGTTGATAATGTTGGCCAATAAGGTTTGGGATTTATTGAGAATATTAATTCAAATCAGTCATAGATATAGTTTATCATGGGAAAATATCTAGATACATAATAAATGTTACAAAAATAGCAAGAACTTAAGCTGCAAAATCAAAATCATGCTAATCCAACAAGCATTAACTAAAGTGAACTTATAGAAAAAGATCTTTCAAAGCACCATATGCCTATAATTATCATATTTTCAATGGGTAAAATCACAATCAATATTCCAAAGCATAATTTAGGAATATCAACCCCATAATATGAGATAATTCATAATTTTCATCTAGATACAACAACAATCAACACTAGCATTCTATATTGTTATGATTTTGTTGATGAAAAATACTCAGATTCATACTACAACACTATTCAATTCCATCATATCCATCACAATGCGAGTGATTTCCATTTTTATTTTTAGGACATGCCACATTGATAGTGAGTCTCCCATGAGACTCATTGGTTATTATTGTTCCTCCCATATTATACATACTTTCCTTATTTATTTTTTCTTGAACATAGTTCATTTTCATATTACTTGTTTATAGCTTATAGTGGAAAACATGAAAACATTCAAATATTACTCAAAAAAAAAATTTATAGATTGTATGCATTGATATGTTTACATTTATTATCTTTTCTAGACAATACATATGCTAGCTATCTTACTATAGTGAGTTTTATCATATATACACTCTTCACTTGTTCTTGTTAAGTGCTTATATATTGCTTACAAGAATCTAGTCCAATACACCAATCTAGACATACTTTTATCTACCCACTAGGGTTATATACATCGATACATGGGTTTTGACTTGAAACATTTGCCCACTTGGGGGCACCCTATACTCAAATTTGATTACCAAGTTATATCCTTTTATAATCTACACCCCATTTTTAGCATTGTTATATCTAAACATTGATCATGCTAGTCTTACTCATATTTCTCATCAACTATTACTACTTTAGACTCAACACATGTATATCTTATCTCTTACATAGATTTGTATGACATATTCACGTATAATGTCATTTCTAGCTTACCTAATTTAAACTTGATTGTATTTTTTTGCTTTGTCTATTCGAGGGCATTTGAATATGCAATTTTTATTTGGATTTATGCCACTTATATTCATAGTATGTTTGCTTTAGACATGTCTAAGAAGAAATTAAATTAAAAATAATTTAAAATATCCTTAAATCGACATTTTTTTAACCTTGGAACGATAGTGTCTAAGAAGTAAAAAAGCCATTGGAATGAATTTAATAAAATTGTTATACAAAACTACTTTCTCTAAGTTGAGAGTCTCAAGATACGAATGATGTTCATGGAAGTGTATTTATGCATCCATTGACTAAGAAACATGCATCTTATTTTTATATTTATGTTTACGTAAAATTGAATATTTAATTCAATACTCAAGTGTCATTCTATAAAATGCGTATTTGTGTGAAAGAATTGGATTGAATAATTATATCACATGGAAAAATATCCTCAATACTAAATAGGTATATGGAATCTTCTTATTGATGAGCTATTGTATTAACATTAACTATTGCCCAATAATTCAGGATTAGAGAAAATATTAACAACTAGTATCTCATGTAAATAACATCAATTCTCTTTGTCAACTATTATTGAAGATTTTATGTTCATTTAAACTCACAAAGTACATTTTTCTAGTTGATTTGCACATGTAAATGTATCATTAATAACAACTGACAATTTTGTTTCCTATAATGTACAATATGTTTAATTGATAAATTCTTTCCATAATTTAATACTCATTTTTTAAAGATAATTTAGGGTTTTGGGGCCCTCACCCATCCATTAAAAACAAAAAAAAAAAAAAAAAACAAGTTGACATAAGTTATTTAACCAACTAATTCCAAAAAGGCTAGTGCCTATAAAATCCAAACAAATTAACACCTTAAATAAAATCACTAATCCCAAAAATACTAAGCAATCCAAGGGAACAAAAGAACCTAACAATAGAATAGAACTATAAAGATAATTTCAAAAATTACATGAGCAAAAGAGCTACATTTTCAGCCACAACAACATCCCCAATTTTTTTTAATAATTTCCCTTCATCCCCTAGGAGAAATAAGGGCCTACATGCTCCAATATATGCCTTTATAAATGCAATCCAATGCATCCTAGTGTAATATTTTTTACTCTATCCTTCTTCCTCTATGTTTTGAGAGACCACACGTGACATATGATTGTCTAATAGATGATATGATTGGTACACTTATCAATAATTCACCAAGAAACCTATAATCACATTCGATGATAGAAATATTATTTATGATGATTCATATTTTCATGCACTCTTCATACGATCCTTATTTGTTAACAACCCATACAATTTGTAATGATTAAAAATTGTTTAGGAGATAAAATTTGTATGATGATACTTATTCACTTCGTTAGGTACACATGAATGGATTTATAGGATACATCAATAAAAATTAAGGGATTCTATCGAAACTAATAGAAGATCTAGGGACACATAGATTTATCTCTTCATGTGGGCTTTTCCATACTAGCTATGATATTATTATATATAAAAAGTAACATGGTATTAAAAAAGTTTTAAGGATGGCCTTGGGTATTAAAAAAATTCACACAACATCAATAATTCACCAATGGTTAATGTACATACACTAAAAATCATTGTCATAGTTAAATGTGTACATAGTAACTACCCTCTATAGACATTGGTATCTCCTACTCTACCCCAACAACAACCATAAATTGTGGTTACACCTATTCAGGATCATTATACAAATTTATTTATTACATATATAGTATAAATAACAAGTTCATAGTAACATAGATGAACCCACCAGACATCCAACTAATTAGAGCCAATCACATTAGAGAGTTACTCATAACCCACAAACATCACCATATCTTATAGTACATACTGAAGTAACACTACATATATTTTAACATGTTTCACAACAAACAAAGTTTGATATACATTATAATAATATGTAATAGGCATGGAAGATTCATCATCCATCCAATGTTTTAGATTAGAGGTAAAAGCAGGTTTTGAAGGGGCCCCGAAACCCTTTAACAAAGAGCAAAAAAAGAGCAATCTAAGCCCACAGCCAATGCCTAAAAACACTACAGAGAGGTAGTAAAAACAGATTTAGAGTGGTCCTAAAACCATAGAGATACAGCTGAACAAGACCCAAAAAACAAAAGTCTGAAAGAACTACAAACAAAAAACTTGCAAAATAAAACCAGAGATCAGTACCAGTTTCTTAATCGGAAAAAAGGACCAGATTATTCATCCAGTTCCAGAATCAACTTCATGGCTTCTTTTTCTTTCAAAGCAATTTTCTGGGTGGAAGCCTCCAGCAAAGCTCCTTTTTGTGTGTCTTTCTTTCTGGAACTTTGCCTTGTCCTCTTGCAGGGGCCCTCTAGTACTTTCATTTCCTCATTGGTACGTTTCCCAATATTGATAGCAACTGCACAAATATTGGATGTTATTTCATCCATTTTCTTTCTGTTATCCTTTATAAGTTCCCAAAGGTTGTTTTCATAAACTTTGAGCTTCACAGGGATCTCGCTTAATTGATTTTCCATGTCGTTTACTTTGTTCCAAGCAGCTTTCAGAGATTCTTCCAAAGTTTCCGCTTTTTTCTTGAGATCGATGATCTCCCTACACAACCAGGAATCTAATTGGGAAGAAGACTCAGCTTTACTGTTAACCCAAATCAAAGGAGTGTGTATTTCCTCATTCTGTTTCTTCCCTTTCCAGTCCTCAACCTTTTCGTTTGGGCTATTTTTAGCTTCTTCAAAGAAGTCTTCTTGGCTCTTTAATTCCCACTCATTGAATCCTTCTTCAATTTACATCTCCATGTTTTGAATATTTTCCTAGACTGGGATTTCCTTTTCATTCTTTGACGTTGGGTCCTCACTAGAATCTTCCTGGACAGTGTCATCCTCCTCGTCTTTCTGGTTTTCCTCCTTCTCTTCTATTCTGGTAACAGAGTCCTCCTCAGTATTGACTTTGTCTTTTTCCATATCCTCAGATCCTTCTTCATCATTACTAGAGTTGGTTTCCCAGCTCTCAGTTCCTTCTTCTTCCACTAGATTTTCCTCCACGGGTTCTCCAATTCTCTCCCAACCCCTTTCTCCTACTGCATTCTGTGTATTAGGATTAGGGGTCTTAATTTTACCTCTTCTGCTTTCATTTTCATCCTTTTTATTCCCTGTCAACTTATTTTTCCCCTGTTTGGGAAACTTTACCAGTGCCCTGTTCTTTCAAAAGCCTTCAATGAGTAGAATAAGGCCTTCATGAAGAATAGGGCGCAAGTCTTTCTTCTTATGAGCATAAAGGTTTTGAATCATCCATCCAATGTTACCCATCATATAATGAATTATATGAGCATTGTTCATGATAGTTACAATACAACACATGAATTATTATTAAATCCTAACACACCAATATTGCTAGCTTTTGTACATGAAAAAAGGACCCTTCCACTATTTAATAAACACATTCACTATGATTCACCCATTTATGTGATCATCTCTTAGACTTTCCTAATTTGAAATATATAAAAATACCCCCTAAAAATATATATATATATATATATATATATATATATATATATATATATATATATATATATATCCAAAATCAAGACCTGAGCATGACATAATTATTAGATTACACTATTTATATATGTTATTTATCACATGTTTGGTAGTTAGCATATTATTTTTATACACACATCAATTTTAATTTATATCAATATGACATATAAAAAGCATTTTAAACATGGACATAGAGATATTTGACATTCTTCTATGTAGTTAACATGGTGACACTTGAGGCATCTTATTCCACAGGTTTTACAATTATAGGTTAAATATTTATATTACATTCACTACCATGTTGAACTACCTATATTGATTACACATGTTTTTTTAGTTAGTCATATGTTATGCATTACTACATGTATATTTTATTATATCATAGAATGATATTAACACATATACATATGTATACAAGTTCCCATTTTATATGTTACATTGATGTCATTACTCTTTTCACTGAATGAATGCTTTACAATTTTGTATTTTGATGTCTTTATGTTCCTTGAGTGTGACCCTTCACTTTGTTTTATTTTATTCCCTTGATTTCCCTTGTCTGTGATGTGTCTATTTACCTTACACGTGTCTCTTACTCATGTTTTATGGCATACTCATGTCATTTGCATGCAATACTTGGCCTTATGTGTGACTTTAAAAATTGATCTTGTAGCACTTTTGAGGTATCTAATATTTATTGGTGCCATGATATATATCATGCACTTTTATCATGAAATCATGAAATATTATTTACTAATACTAATACTTCATTCTTATTTAACACACACACACACATGCACGCACACACGCACACACACACACACATGCATGCACACGTGCACCCGCACACACACACACACGCACACACACACACACATAGAGAGAGAGAGAGAGAGAGAGAGAGAGAGAGAGAGAGAGAGAGAGAGAGAGAGAGAGAGAGAGAGAGAGAGAGAGAGAGAGAGAGAGAGAGAGAGAGAGAGAGAGAGAGAGAGAGAGAGAGAGAGAGAGAGAGAGAGAGAGAGAGAGAGAGAGAGAGAGAGATATGACATTCATATTCCATGAATTATATATGTTAATTATCTCTATTGATATATACATTGCAATGCTTATATATTCTCTACAATTTCACATAATATTATATGATTATAGTTTTGTACATGACATGATATAGTTAAATTTTATTTTTAGATGAGTAACTTACAAGAAACATTACTCATCTCAAAATAGGGGAATTATAGTAGGATTTTCATAGTGATAAAAGCCTCCATGAGCATATAATAATATCAAGGTATATATTTTAGAGATTCAAAATGGTTCATATATCGAATGGTCTAGTTACATAAAAAAAATTAATATTATAATACATATTATGGATGAATATTTCATGTATATTCCATGTATATCCACTTATTTTAAGATACTTGAGCATAAATTCATACACACTTGGATGTATATGCATGGGCATATGTACATAGTTTACAGGAACATGAGTTATAGGTTTCCAAATACACATACATTTGAGATATAGACACTTAAATTCAACATATAGATGCATAAAATTTTATTAAGTTGGTATAAATTTATGAGACATAATACTGGTTCATGTACATTAGGAAAATTTTAGATTCGTGATGCATGATACTAGTTAATGCACATACAAAACGACACAATTTACATATGACTAGGAAATGGTTGTCATTCCACCTTACATTTACTCGATTTATGGTAATCATGTAGGCATGAACATTATTCATTATATTGTGATCATTCATTTTATTCTATTTTGAAATAAATTTACCAAAAATATAAAATAAATTTTATGTTCATGATGGAAGCATGTATTTTTTTTCATTTTGATTTGATAATTATTATTTTTTACATGAAATTAAATTAAGAGAAACTATATAATCCATTTATAGTCATTTGTTTAATTTTTTTGAGTGAAATTATGCTCTTGGTTTCCTCTTTATCTATGTAGTTATTTGTGTTAGTACATTTCACAGTTATCCCCACATTCATGAGGGTTTGGACATGTTATCTTACCCAAAAATGAGCATGCATAGTTACACAAAAATGGGGAAAAATCACGCCAAATATCCATGTGATTTAGCCAAGAACTAAACATTTTTCAAATACTTCAACAAGGAAGGCTAAACTCAAACGATTTAAAATGGAAATATGGTATTAACAAACATAGGTGTAATCTTACCTTTTCTCTTTAAATTTTTAAATAGTCAGACCTTGATCATAATTGCTAATATGTGGACATTAACTTCAAATTATTGTATCTTTTTCTCTTAAGTGCACTACATAGTTGGAACTCTATACTGGATACAAATTCATCTGTACATATTAAGGAACATTTTATCCTTTCAATCTAGCAATTCCATTACTAGAAAAAAGGAGGGAATTTGTAGCTAGTATAATATGATATTAACTAATTTATAATGATAATCTTGACATAAATTTACCATGTATAACTTGAACACATAAATTATTTTCCAATATGCCAGTATCTCACACTTTCATGCTATATATCATGAGTTGATCCTTTTGTTATATTGTTACACATCTATAACAACCTCACTTTTTATTTAAAACTTATTAAAAAATATTTCATAGACATATTTAGATATTTAGTTTAGTCCACCTATACATAGGTTGGTTTCATCAATTTCAAACTAAATATCAACAATAAATACTAACCTAGTCTATTTGGAACTAATCCTTATCTAGGAACAACTACTTTTCAAAATAAGTATTTCCTTAGGGTTACCTGATTTTCCTAACATGTTGGTGGTGTCATAAATTACCAAATTAGACTCATATAAAAAAAAATCAAGTTTTCACTCAAAAGGATCTGAATGCATTGATCTGTTACACATATATATACTATTGAAGACTAATAAAATTAGCTATATTCTTATAAAATTGTAAACATAATAATACGAATAGTACCAAACCAATAATAAAACACACTAAATCCAAGTCAAAGAAAACTATTGTCATGCATTAGATATAAATTATTAGCTACATATTATGAATTAGAAGAATTACAAAATCATAAACTATGTTTGGGAACTAAGTGTATTATTATATCCATATTTAAATTATTTGATATGAATTTAGTGTTTGATGGTGAAATGGGGGTGATTTGGGTTATTTCAACCCATTATACTTTCCAAATTTTATTAGTTTATATACCTCATAATAACACCTAGGATTTTAGTGTGAAGGAAATTTATTTATGTAGTTTCATGTATTATTAGGGTCAATATCACAAACACAAATGGCCATACACACATGTGCATACGCATACGCACATGCACACACACACACACACACAAACTTGTGCATGTGAATGTGTGCTTGCATATGAATACATACCTACACACATGAATTATAACATGCATGTGCACACACATGTATCCACTCACACACACACACACACACATCATACATAGATAATAAATATTGTGCATATGGTCATAATCCCCAATTTCCACACAGTTAAATACCAATCAACATAGGTGAGTATCAATCAATGATACTAACATAGATCAAATTAAATTTAATTATGTAGAGAAAGAGAGATATAGTTATTGAATCAAATTAATTACACACTTATTTTTAGATGATATCCACTTCTAAATTATAGTTAGATTTAAATAGTCACCCAAAAAACTAAGTAATAACCCTTTTTTGTACTTATTATATTGAACAAATCCCAGTTATCAAAAAAATTTAGTCATTCATAGTATTTAACATTCAAATTTATGCTTGAATATCATATATTAATATAAAAATTAAGTTTAAATTTTCCATTCTAGTAGTGTTTTATTACCAAATTATGGTAAAAATAGTGGAAACAAGGGAGACAGATCTACTCATATCAATTATAACTAACATGAAAAAAAAATTGGGAGTTTTTTTTCATAACCCTATATATGATAGAGAGATATATGTATAGTAAATAAAAATTATTGAATTTTTAAAAGTGTAGGCTCTATATGTAGACACTTAGATTCGACCACTTTTAATCTTGAACTAGGATTTAGTACAATTTCTAGTAAATGACACAATCCTAAGCCTATAAATCACTTGAATTGATAAATTTAATTCATTCAAGGGATTTAATTACATAAAATCATAATGAGGTTATTTTTTTTTACTATATTACATTTTATGCATCACTAACCTAGTTTAGTTCTAACCCTAGACAAATTATGACCTAGTAATTTGACAATTTCGGCCTGTCAATCTATTAATTGAAAAATATTTAAAATAATTGCCAAAATACAAAAATATATAACCAAGACTAATTACATTAGAAATCCTAAATAACTTTCCTAAAAAAAAATTTAAAATCAAATTAGGGAAATTAATTTCCCAATAATGGAAGTTTTAAACCAAATATGAAGTCAAAAGATCAAAGGACCTAATAAAGTGATTTATTATCTCCTAAATGTTAAAACCTATGAGTCACTCATCATAAATATATAAATTGAGTTATAATTCCTCAAAAATATCTAAAATTGAGATGTCAATATTTCATGAGTGCCTTGACTGAACCCAATGTTAGACCGACTCAACCTAGGTTAATTTAGAATCAACCCATGTTAAAATTTAACATAACCTCCCTAGGGTTAGAGTTAGTTGTTTGACATATAAAAACAAGTGCCCACACTAGATGCTAACAATATTTTATGTGTAAGGTTATTATATTGGAATACCTTCTTGAAGTCTTTGAGAGTAGTGTTATAATACCCAATTTATGCTAAGCTTCACACCAAACCATAAGAAACTATTGGAAAGATGCTACCACCATGGAAGAACATTGCCAAAAGACTCAAATCATCAAGGGCTGAGCATGAACATCTTTATGCCAATAATCAAACATCAAATTTGAAAAAGGAGGTAATAAAATTGTATTACATTCACCTTTATTTTGTGATCCTACATATTATGCTATGATTTCCATAGGTCTTAAAGTAAGAGTTTTTAGTCCTAGTGTATTGTTATGCTTGATTTTTTGTCATTTAGAATAACAAGGGACTAATGCACATACTATTTACTCGTCAAACACCTAAGGTACATAAATTCATGCCTAGTGGGACCACACATCCCGTTATGGCCAAGGATAATGAAATGCTAACCTTAGTTTTAATAACAAATACATTTAGTTCTTTAAGTTTAGAGTTTTAGGCTCCAAATATATGTCATTCCATTTTTTGAGTAAAGAATAGATTTACACTATGTAATTGTGGATTTCCATGTATATTTAGGATCATTAGCTTTTTATAAATAGAGGCTTTAGAATTATGTCTTTGAGCTTCCAAATAATGTCTTCATAAAATTAACTGCTCTGATAGTACTGACCGGTGGCTTTGAAAGGTGAAACTAATCTCTATTTTAGTATTTTACTACTTTTTAGTCAGATTCACCTAACCTAATTATTCAATTTGACCTAATAAATGATGGCTTTGCCAATGCCACTCTTTGTCTATGTTTACAAAAAATTAGAAACTACACCTTACTCAATGGTGGCTTTACTCTATTTTTTCCCAAAACTTGAGAGGTCAAAATGAATTTTTATTTATTGACTTAATTTTTGGATTATCAGAAGGAAAAACCCCTAAAATCTTGAAGAAACCAATGTGGAAAGAGAAAATCCCAAGCATGGTAAAAAAATTTAAATAGATTTTATTTGGTGCTTAAAATCCATTTAACCACACTTGCCTTTTAGCTTTTAAAGTTTTTTTAACAAGTGTAAACAAGGCAAAGGGGATAAATTTTCAAAACACACTTAAATTTAATGCTATCAAAACGAACACACATTTTAGTTAGAGATCTTAAGCAATTTTTCACTTTATATTTGTTTTTCATTATTATCTAAGTTTCAGAGTTCTTTAGTCTAGCTTCTTTATTTGTGGCAAACTAGAAACTATTGTATATATGCTTTCCTCCCATCTCTTTTACGGAACTTGGGTTACCAAAATTGTTTAGTTTATTATTTTTATTTGAAAATTTATATGGAAAATAATGACTTATATACTCTCCCCAACCTCTGAGTGACTTGGGTGACCCAGAAATGACCTCTTAAGTCCTTTCAAGTTTTTTTTTTTGCATTTAGCTTGTGGATAGGAGATCTATTCTCCATGAAAAGTTATCTAAGGGTGAATTCAACTAGGGTTTCATCTCCCAACATTAAACCAACCCCACTCCATGGTGGGGTATACAAATTGGTCAAATTTTTGGATTAGATAGTGTTAAGAAGTTAGCTTGACCATCCCCAAGGGCACCTAGGTCATGCGACAGGGAGGAATCAAACTCTAATAATTATTCCATGGATCGAGTCACTATAAAACATATTACACCCTTGTAGAATAAGCTAGGTGAGTTAGATTTAATTGACATGATGGTGCCCTTTGGTTAGCCACACTTGGGAACATTTAGTGCATTTGAGATTTATATATATTAGTCAAAACTCCACTTTCTACGAAATTTATATCTAAATGCTATGTGTTCCTCACTCTAAGTTCATGCCACAAATCAATTTTTGAGGTATAGAGGGAGAATAAAAACTCTACTTACACCTATACTTTAATTTTTGTATTGACACTTAATTCCTCATGAGAAGTATTGTATCAATGGAAACTTTGTTAAAATTTATGTACACTCATGTCATTTTTTAGATATAGGAGGATCCATTAGTGGTACTTCTATTTTCTATGACTTACATGCATGTTTTTAGACTAAAAATGTATGTTTTTATTATCATGTCAAAAAACAATGTCTAAAACATCACATTGAATTCACATCCCTTTATCCTAAGAGGTGTTACTCTATTCATTTGTGTCACACTTTCTACCTTATAAATTTATTATAAAACCATTTGGGTATTAGTTGTTTAAACTCAGGATTGTTAAACTGTCTGTTTCATTCCAAAAAATTGCCTTGGACATTATAGTCCAAAACCATTTTCGATGACAATAATTTTAAGGAGTTTTGTTACATATCCAAACTTTTTGTAACATATTATAGCTTTTAAAATCAAGTTAAAACCTATTTTTGTACCTCTCTTTTTAAAAATGCATTGTTATTCTACCAATTTTGGTCTATCCCTATTTTCGTTAAATTTGAGTCTTTTCTCATTAAATTTGAAACTCATCCTTTCAAAGTGAAAATCCTAAATTAAATAGGTTCATGTAAAATCATTTTCTAATTTAGGCCTAAGAAGTCTACCTTTTTTTGGGGGTCATGTTACTTGGGTTGATTTCATATTTGATCTAAAATACCCCATTATATCACTCATCCATGAGATGCGGTAACCCATACCATTGTCACTAATCCCCATACTCAACCTATTAACACCTCTTCCCTATAGGGTGTGTCCCCTACATGTTCAATCATAAACAACTATATTTTGTGATTATGAGACTCTATGGGATAAAATTATCAATATAGCAAGATAATATCAAAATTTATGAAATAAATAGGTTATTACATGAATAGGTTATTACATGAATAGGTAACATTATTGGAAATTCATATTAAATGTATACAGTCTTCAAAATATTTCATCATAAACTATATGTGTAAAAAGACCTAGTGAGCTTGTGCCTAACACTCTTTCATATCCAAGTCATAAATAAAAACAAAATACATCTACAACTAGTGATTCAAAAAGTAATCAAAGATCAAATAAATGTTCACATGAGGTACTAAGGAAATTGATTAAATCTAAGTTGATCAACCTACCTAATTTATACCTAATGACAGAGGATCCATATATTTTTTTGCATATCATAGAATGAATAGATACCACATAGATTCATGTTTAGTATTCAAAAGGAAGATAAAACAAATAATGGATACATATGACTCAAATAATGATACATCATCCAAACAACACACAATGGCACATCTACATATTCAAAAATAGTACAACCATGGTTACCTAAGCATAACACAAAACAATAAAAAAGTTCACAAAGAACAATTAGAGCAAGATATACTAAAACAAGCACAAGTGAAGCAATTAAAGATACAAATATACTTCTTTGAAATGAGGCTGAAATTTTCAAGCAATATGGTTTTAGTCAAAAATAACTACAAAAGTTTGATTATCATGGTCAAGGTTTCAGTAAGCAAGACCAAGGCATCACTAATATTATAGTATTTGATAATGTTGGTCATTAAGGTTTGGGATTTATTGAGCATTCTAACTAAAATCAGTCACAGATATAGTTTATCAAGGCAAAATATCCATATATACAATAAATGTTACAAAAATAGAAATAAATTAGCTTTAAAATCAAAATCATGTTAATCTAACAAGAATTATCTAAAGTGGACTTATATCAAAATATCTTCCAAAGCACCATATGCCTATAATTAGCATAGTTTCAATGGGTAAAACCACAATCAATATTTTGAATCATAATTCAGGAAGATCAACACCATAATATGAGGTGATTTGTAATGTTCATCCAGATACAACAACAATCAGCTCTAACATTGCATATTATTATGATTTTGATGATGAAAAAAACTCAAATAAATACTACTACACTATTCAACTCCATCATAGCCATCACAATGCATGAGATTACCATTCTTATTTTTAGCACATGCCACATTGATAGTGAGTCTCCCATAAGACTCATCGGTTATTATGATTCCTCCCTTATTATACATACTTTCATTATTTTGTGTTCCTTATACACAATTCATTTTCATATTACTTGTACATAGCTTATATCTAAAAACATGAAAACGTTCAAATATTACTCAAAAAACACAAAATTCTAGATTGTATGTATTGATATGTTTACGTTTATTATATTTTCTAAACATTGGAAAAGCTAGTTATCTTAGTATAGTGAGTTTTATCATATATACATTCTTCACTTGTTCTTGGCAAGTGGTTATAGATTGCTGACAAGACTTAGGTCCAATACACCAATCTAGACTTACTTTTATCTACCCATTAGGGGCATATACATTGATACATGGGTTTTCACTTGAAACATTTGTCCATTTAGGGGCACCCTATACACAGTTTTGATTATCATGTTCTATCCTTATATACTCTACATCCCATTTTTAGCATTGTTATAACTTAATATTGATCATGTTACTCTTACTTATATTATTCCCTTGACATCCCTTGATTTTGATGTGCTTATTTTGCCTTACATGTGGCTCTTGGTCATGTTTTATGGCATACTTATGTCATTTATATGTAGTACATGGATTTATGTGTGACTTTAAAATTGATCTTTTTTGTAATTTTTATGTTATATGATATTTATTGGTGCCATGATATATATCATGAAATTTTGCTATGCAATATTATTCATTAATCCTACTCCTGAATTCTTCTTTAAGATGCACACACACATGTACATGCGTGTGTGCATGTCTATGTTAAATAAGAATATAGTAGTAGGATTAATGAATAATATTGCATATTAAAAGTGCATGATATATATCACACACACACAAGTGTGCATGCACATGCATGCACATGCATGTGTGTACACACACACACAATGAGAGATACAAACATGACATTCATATGTCATGAATTTCATATGTTAATTATCTTTATTGATATATGCATTGCAATGATTATATATATCTACATGTTCATATAATATTACATGATTTTATCTTTATACATGACATGATATAGTTAACTCATTTTTTTAGATGAGTGACTTACAAGACACACTTCTCATCTCAAAATGGGGGACTTATAGTGGGATTTTCATAGTGACAAGAACTTCCATGAGCATAGATTAATGTCAGTGTATATATTTTAGAGATACAAAATGGTTCATATATTGAATGGTCTAGTTACATAAAAATATTAATATTATAATATAGATTATGTATGAATATGCCATGTATATTCCATGTATATGCACTTATTTTGAATATACTTGAGCAAAATTCATACACATTTGGATGCATATGCATGGGCATATGTACATAGTTTACAATAGCATGAGTTATAGGTTTCTAAATACACATACATGTGAGATATATATACTTAAGTTAAACACATAAATGCATCACATTTCATTAAGTTGGTATAAATTTATGAGGCATGATACTGGTTCATGCACATTAACAAAATTTTAGATTCATGATGCATGATACTAGCTCATGCACATACAAAACAACATAATTTACATATGACTAAAAAATGGTTGTCATTCCACATCAGATTTATTGAATTTATGGTCATGATGTAGGTGTGAACATTATTCATTATGTTTTTATCATTCATTTTATTATATGTTGAGATAAATTTAGCAAAAATATAAAATAAAATTTACGTTCATTATGGAAGAATGGATTTTTTTCAGTTTATTTTGATAATTATTATTTTTTACATGCAATTAAATTTAGATAAATTATAAAATTAAATCTATAATCCATTTGTAGTCATTGGTTCAATTTTTTTTGAGTGAAATTATGCTCATGGTTTCCTCTTTATCTATGTAGTTATTTGTGTTAGTACAT
>JARHVA010008286.1:482500-521673 GCA_037957365.1 Torreya grandis
ACAAGGGAGAGAGATTTACACATTTTGATTATAACTAACATGCAAAAATCTATTTTATTTTGGGATTTTTTTTAATAACCCTATATATTCTAGATAGATTTAGATCTAGTAAATAAACATACTTGAATTGGTAAAAACATAGGCTCTATATGTAAACACTTATATTTGACCTCTTTTGATACTAAACTAGGATTTAGTACAATCTCTAGTAAATGATGAAATCCTAGGCCTATAAATGACTTGAATTTCCAAATTTAATCCACACAATGGATTTAATTTCACAAAAACATAATGAGGCTAGTTTTTTTTCCTATATACCTTGTATGCATCACTAACCTAGTTTAGTTCTAACCCTAGATAAAGTATGTCTTAATAATTTGACACTTTTGGCCTAACAATCTATTAATTGAGAACATTTAAAATAATTTCCAAAATCAAAAAATCACTAAGCAAGACAAATTACATTAAAAATCCTAATTAATTTTCCTAAACAAAAATTTAAAATCAAATTAGTGAATTTAATCTACCAATAATGGAATTTTTAGCCAAATATGAAGTCAAATTATCAAAGTAGCTAATAAAGTGATTTATTATTTCCTAAATATTAAAAACTATGAGTCAATCATCAAAAATATATAAAGTGAGTTGACATGCCTCACAAATATCTTAAATTGAGGTGTCAATATTTCATGAGTGCCTTGACCGAACCTAGAGTTAGATTGACTCAACCTAGGCTAATTTAGAGTCAACCCATGTTAAAACTTAGCATAACCTTCCTAGGTTTAGATTTAGTTATTTGATCTATAAATATAACTACCCACACTATATGCCAACAAGATCTTGTGTGTAAGGTTATTCTATTGGAATACCTTCTTGAAGTCTTTGAGAGTAGTGTTGTAATGTCCAATTTATTCTAAGCTTCACACCAAAACATAAGAGACTATTGGAGAGATGTTACCACCATGGAAGAGAATTACAAAAAGACTGAAATTATCAAAGGCCAAGCATGACCATATTTATTCCAATAAGTAAACTTCAAATATGACAAAGGAGGTAAGAAAATTGTATTGAATTCATCTTTATTTTTTGATTTTGCATATTATGCCATGATCTCCCTAGATCTCAAGAGTGTTTAGTTCTAATGTATTGTTATTCTTGATGTGTTGTCATTTGGACTAACAAGGGACTAATAAACAAATTATTTAATCTTCAAACACCTAAGGTACATGAAGTTATGCCTAGTGGGATCACACATCCCACATAGCCAAGGATAATGATATTCTAAACTTATTTCTAGTAACAAATACATTTAATTCGTCAAGTTTATAGTTTTAGCCTCCAAATATACATCATTCCATTATTAGAGTAAATTTCAGCTTTGCCCTATGTAATTTTGGCTTCGCCATTTCAATTTCCATTTGAGATCATTAGTTTTTTAGAAACAGAGGCTTTAAAATTGTGTCTTTGAGCTGCCAAACAACATCTTCATATAATTAGTAAATTTGCTACTACTGAATGGTGGCTTTGCAAGGTGAAATTATTATCTATTTTATTATTTTACTACTTGTTTTTGAAGCTTCACATAACCTAATTATGTAATTTTACCTAATAAATTATGGCTTTGCCAATGTCACTCTCTATTTGTATATATTTTTTTAAAATAGTGGCTTCACCCTGCTCAATGGTGGCTTTACTCTATTTTTTACTAAAACCTGAGAGATCAAAATGAATTGTTATTTATTCACTTGATTTTTAGTTTCTAAATAAGAAAACCCCCTATAATCTTGAAGGACCTAATTTTGAAAGAGAAAACCTTGAGCATGGTAGAAGAACATGCATACATTGTATTTGGTGCTTAAAATCCTTTTAACCACATTTGCCTTTTAGCTTTTAAATTTTTTTTAACTAGTGTAAACAACGCAAAGGGGATAATTTTTCAAACACACTTAAATTTGGTGCTATTAAAATGATCACACATTTTAGTTAGAGATATTAAGATATTTTTCACTTTATGTTTATTTTTCATTATTATCTAAGTTTCAAAGTTCATTAGACTAGCGTCTTTATTTGTGGCAAACTAGAAACTATTGCATATATGCTCCACCCATCTCTTTTATGGAAATTTGGTTACCAAAATCACTTAGTTTATTATTTTTATTTGAAAATTTGTGTTGAAAATTATGTTGTGTATGCTCTCCCCAAGTTCTGAGTGACTTGGGTGATCTAGAAATGACCTCTAAAGTCTTTTCATATTTTTATGTTTACCTTGTGGGCAGGAGATATCTTCTCCATGACAAGTGATATGGGGGTACAATGATCTAGGGATTCATATCCCACCATCATACCAACCCCACTCCATGGTGAGGTATATAAATCAGGCAAATTTTTGGATTAGATAGTGTTAACAAGTTAGCTTGACCATCTTAAAGGGTACCTAGGCCATGCGACAGCCAGACATTAGACTCTACTGAGAATTACATGGATCGAGTCACTATGAAATAGATTATACCCTTGCATAGTAAGCTAGGTGATTAAGATTTAATTAACATGATTATTCCCTTTTGTTAGCCATACTTGGGACCATTTAGTGCATTTGAGATTTATAGATTTTAGTCAAAACTCCACTTTCCTTGAAATTTCTTACCAAATGTTGAGTGCTCTTACTTCTTAGTTCATGCCAAAAATAATTTATTGAGTTATATATGGAGCATAAAAACTCTACTTACACCTATACTTTAATTATTGTATTAACATTTGATTCTTGACAAGTATTGGTATATCGATGGAAACTTTGGTATAATTTATGTAAATTCATGTCAATTTTTAGATATGGGAGGAGACATTAGTGATACTTCTATTTTATATGATTTACGTGCATGTTTTTAGACTAGAAATGTTTGTTTGTATTACCAAGTCAAAAAATAAAGTCTAAAACATCACGTTGTATTCACATCCCTTTAGCCTAAGAGGTGTTACTCTATTCATTTGTGTCACACTTTTTACCTTAGAAATTTATTCTAAAACCATTTGGGTATCACTTGTTTAAAAAGGAATTGTTATGCTTCTCTTTTCATCCCAAAACTTTGCTTTGGATATTATAGTCCAAAACCATTTTCCATGACAATTATTTTAAGGAGCGTTGTTATGCTACCAAAATTGTTCTAACATCTTATCAGTTTTTAAATCAAGTTACAAACTAATTTTTTACATCTCTTGTTTGAAACACATTGTTAGTTTACCCATTTTGGTCTAGCCCTTTTTTCTTTAAGTTCAAATCTTTTCTTTTTAAATATTAAACTCATCTTTTCGAAGTGAAAATCCTAAACTAAATAGGTTCATGCCAAATCCTTATCTAATTTGGTCTTAAGAAGTCTACATTTTTGTGTTTGGATTGTGTTACTTGCGTTGATTTCATATTTGATCTAAAATAGCCCTTGCCTAGACCTAGCTATTATTTTTTAGTTTTTACCTTATTTATAGTATCCTACTTTGTTTGAGGTTTGTTGTATTGAATCCTGAGTGTTTTGGTTCTATTGCTCCAATAGTTTTTTGTGAATCACATTTTGATTCTTAGTGAACCAATTATCGAGTGTCATCCAAGCTAATTAACTTAGTTTAGTTTGATTTTAATTTCTTGTTAAGTTCTTTGTTTTTGAGTCTACCCTTGTTTTTTACATTAACATAATTATAACTACCTTTGTGAAAATTGGTTCTATCTTTGAATACTAGTTTCTAATTATTCTAACTTATCTAGAGACACTTTATAACCACCTTTGGGCAAACTACTATGTTATCAATAGATGAGTTTGAGCCTTTGTGTTTCTTTTTCATCTCATTATAACCACCTTTGGGCAAATCAATATCATTTTGTTAGATTGGTCTTGCATTTGTTTTGTTGTTCCTTTGCCAAGTTTAGTTGTTTATCCCTTTGTGCCTCTTTTACCAAACCTAAAGGTATTTAATTTTTAGACCTCAAGTTTTTAAAACTTTAGACCCTTTATTTTTCATGTGACCTATCCATGGATCTAAACATGCCACATTACGCACATAGTAGAACCATGTAAACTCTTGGTTATGACTCATATGATGATGTAGCATATGAGATGGATCCTTATCCATATTATAACATCCCATACATTGAAAAAAGGCATGAATCTTTAGCATAATATTTGTTAACTATTCCTACTTATCTAGGCTAAGAAATAGAATAAATATCACAATAACTTGCTCAAATGATTCCTAACATTGAACAAAACCAAAAACAAGATCCCTACTATGTTATGACACAAACACAAATAAGCTATGATTTGTACTTATTTTAATGCCATTTATTATAAAATAAAGATGAAGTGATCATTAAAGTTATCAAAGTAGTTTGATTATAATTCCTAGTAATTTACCTCAAATTAAACCATTTGAAGATGCATCAACTAGTTATAGTCAATCTCTTGTCTAAATGTCATAGTAAGACCAAAATAAGCTTATATAAGGCAAATGTATTATGGATTCACAAATAGAATGGGTATAGTAGGATTACCAAACATATCTCAACCTAAATAATAACCTTAATGCAATGTATATTTTTAGTTATCTGATTATTGAGATAGATCCATCAATAGAGAAACATGTAAACACCTCAGACTATACATGCCAAAACATATACCCATTTAGCCAAAGCACGTTGGTTGGTGTTATGTCTAATGTCCATATTTATATGAAATATAATGTTTCTAAAAAATAATACCTCACTCAAAATGTTATAGATAGCACATAAGTGCATTCCAATTTAAACCAGAGTGAGTCTAATTTACTACCAAGCAATACATAGTGTATTCCTCTAAACAACACCATAAGTGGATGCAACAAAAGGAAATAGGTATGCCTATTTCGCAAAATAAACAAGAAATATCAAGTCCTCAACCAGTTGCTTTCTTGAATATGCAACATGGGATAATAATCTAACAGTAGACCAAATTACCACCAAAACAAGTGCAGAATACTATTCCACCTTAATAAGTGACAATGTATGTTTTGCCACAACAATCACATACCACTATAACTTATCATTTATAGACATTATTTAAAAATAGTGGTTTATTGCTGGTTATAAAGTGCAAGTTGTTCAACAACAAGAGTTTTGAAACCAAATTTTTTCAAACCTCCAACAAGTGTCACTTCAACTAGTACCAATCCAACATTAGGTGTTTAGACAACAATAAGATTCTTACTATTGGTAAAGCATAGAGTTTGTACAATAGAGAGAAAGCTTAATACATAGAAAATAAAATGTCTATAATAATATTAATCTATTAATTCAATTATTTAAATTAACACCCCATACAAGATATTACAACACATTTATATAGGAGGTGCATGACATAAATATGGGGATCTCAAGATCCCTATAAACCCTGAATAAACAACAACCTCCAAAGTATATAAAATCACCTCGTATAGTATTATTATTTTTATTACTATTATTATTATTATTATTATTATTATTATTATTATTATTATTCTTCATAGCAATAATATATCACTCAAAAATCTATTAACATAATATTGTGAAACTAAAAATATTTACATTAATACAGATTAATAATGTGATCATATCTTCAAATTTACCCCATTGTGAACATTATTAATCCATAGTCTACACCCACTTAATGTAAACATGGGGAAATATACATCTTGAAGAACTAACCCAAACAAAATCATATGCCAACACATACTTTTAGGTCTACATACTACTATCTGAATCTTGACATATGGATCTTGTTTCATATGATCACTACTATGCGAAGAAAACATCCAATATTTACTCCATGTGAATGTAACATATGTTGCACTAGCTGATCATATCCTTAAATAAATAAGGCAGTCAAAGGATTTATATAATTAGTTGTCCTTCTATATAATTGTTTTCACATTCCATTATATATAGAATCTCCTTCTCTCCATTTTATCATGGGAATGAAAACACGCATAATACTGGTAAATGAAATATTATGAGGAAAAATGTCCTCATTTTTATATTATGAAACCTATATTGATGTTATTTTCCACCAAAAAAAAAAATAGTATAGACAAATTCCACTACCAATGAAATGCTATCCTTGACATTAGCTGATTTGGCATAAAACACAACACACTAAAAAAATAGGAAAACACACCACATAAAATTTGTCACCAAATTATTTGGGCCCCATTATTGGTGACTGATGAGAGGCTTTAAAACATCTAGCCTCCATTTACTTCATTCTCTATTAGGTCATTATTTACTAAAAAAATCTAGCTTTGAAAGTCAGTTATATGACATTCTTGATGAAAATAATACACTACCCACATTTTTGACACATTGGACTCAAGATGTTAGGTTTACCTGATAATACATCCTTTACAAGGAAAGAATTTAACATTGATAAATTTATTATTTTTTTATAACATTATTCACATACTTGACTTAGACACTTTTGAATTTTTGACAATATAACAAAGAATAAAAAAAGATCTCTCACTTTTACTCAATTTATTTAGACTTAAACCTAAAAGACTCATTGAAAATATTAAATAACCTAGAGATAGAGAACACTCTATAAACAGAATATAACAAAACCTAAAACAAATTTTATTGAACCTACAACTATACTTTAACCTAAATAACAACTTTAATTTTCAAAATACTATAATACTGAACCAAATGGGACTTACAAAACCATATGTCTAAACTAAAAGTTAATAAGCCAAGAATTATACAACTAAATAAAAAAAACATTAACTACCAAATAAATAATGGAATTTAATTATTTTGATTCTTGAATATGTTTAATTTGACATAACTACATACACAACTATATTAAAATGAAAGAAACCTTTAATTGACATGTTGTGACCTTCAATTAATCTTCATGTAATTTCCAAGCATCATGTGAATGGTGAAAAAAAATGATGGAAATAAATTTGTCAAGAATCATATCAAATATAAATATAATTAATAACATAACATGGATGGTTTTCATGGTGTAAAAATGATAGATCTAAATATATCATGTTGTACATAGTCTATACAGGTAAAATAACACTTAATAAAATTGAAATAGTAACAAATTCTTCAAAACATGTGTGAGGGTTCTGGTAGAATAAATATTATCAAGAATCATATCTCCAAGTTTAATGATAGATCTAATTAGAACTTAAAAATATAGATCCACAATAGAAATGGATGCATACTTAGTCTTGACAATACAATAACTAGTTTTATTTACTCCTCCTTAGTTGATAGGGTTCTAGTGACCCAAATAAAATCTTGCATGTCTCTTGAAAATTACATGGATGACTTATATCACTTTTTCATTCATTTTCTTAAAAATTCTAATAAAAAATTCCAACCATGGCTAATACAAATTCTTTTCTTTTTTCCACTATTTGAAAATTGAATGCAATGTTCCAAAAACTGATGAAGAAATGCCATTATTGGTCAATGGAGTGATGAAAGACAATATTATGTGGAACAATGTTGGGATGCAAGTGCATAATCCTAAAGATATTATAGCTCATAGATGGTGGAATCCACAAAGATGCAGACTATATTAACACCTTCAAACTATCATTAGGATTCTTTGATATGACCATCCCTAGGGAAAAAGAATTGAATGAATACTCCTTCTAAATTAATTAAGATTTTATGGAATTAGATACACACTTTGATAACATATTTTGTTAAAAAATAGATTTTTTACAATAAAGAGAAAGCATAATACAAAATAAATAAAATACACACAATAATATTAATCTATGACTTCAATTCTTCAACTCAACACATCATATGAGCTATTACAACATACTTATATAGGAATTACATGAGATAAATATGGGGATCCATATATCCCTATAAACCCTCGATAAACAACAACCTCCAAAGTATATAAAAAAACCCATATATTATTTTTATTATTCATAATAATAATAAATCACTAAAACACTTATTAATGTAATATTGTGTAGCTAACAATATTTAGGTAATTACAGATTAATAATGTGATCACACCTAAATGCTTACACATAATAGGTACCATGTGTTAGGGAATAATTTTCTTTCATCGAACGGGTATCACTTGTACAAAAAGGAACCAAATACCAACATATTCAACAATAGGGATGTAGTCAATAATGTGGACTCTATGTATAATAGGGTTCAAAAAGTATGTAGTAAGTTCACTCCCAGATCCAATAATACCAACATATTTTATAGATCCAAATGAAATTATCATAGCCACAATTCACTATCCAAGGTTATGTATCTAACCCAAACCAAAATGATCTCTAATTATAGCATATTTAGTACCCAAATTGTAATTTTAATCTATGGATATGCATACTTAGTCATTTAACCAGTTAAACCAACATCCCATAATATATCTACCTCTATCTAGGTAATCTATCTTTGACTGCATAACCTCAACAACAACATGCCACTCCTTTTGATTTCCTTGCCCAACAATTACAATAGATGAAGGATTTAGTTCAAGTTATACAAGTTGGAAATCAAAGGAAGAAGTTCAAACTAGATGAGATATACTCTTACCCAATCAACATGGAGTATTCTAAATAACATTTATTGCATATTATGAGTTGCCTGAATTCACCAAGTACAAAGGAAAAGGTGACCCTAGAGAGAATTTGAAGGAATTCTTTGTTTCCTAGCACATAGTGACATATATCATTATATACTTGCTTTTTCTCTTCCTAATGAATATATCTAGACAAGCCTTGGAATGGATGTTGAAATTATAAAATTACCACTATACCCAACTTTAATGATGTCTTAGATAAATTTGTACAAAACTTTTCATATAATCATGAGCATGAGATTATTGTTGTGGATCTAGGCCAAGATAAATAAAAGAATGGTGAAAATTTTAATACATATTTAAAACGTTGGAGAGCACTAGAAAGCTAGTTTACACATAATATACTAGATAAATAGTTGGTTGTGATATTTACTAGGAGCTTACTAAGAGAGATATCCTACCATCTTGAGTTGTAATGTGTTCATACATTTGAAGAGGTCATAGCGAAGAGAATACATATTGAGAAATCCATTGTCAACAAAGGCATAGTCAATATATCATATTCAAATCAGAATCAAAACCAAAATCATAGCCAAAACCATAGTAAGAAACCAACTCAAATATTATCTTCAAGGCAATCTCAAGCCAACAATAATGAGAGTCCTAAACCATACAACCATAATAAAAAAGTTGTTAGCAATAGGGTTATTGATCATGCCATGTTTAGTTAGTGGAAAAAATAATTGTCTATTTACCTCCACTGACTCAATAACTACCTCATCCATTTATTCAACCTATACCTCTAAAAAATGAGCTACCAAAAAATAAAAATCAATTTCAAGCCTCTCCTCTGAGGAGAAGATTGCCCATTGCCCAACAATTTAGTGACCTTGGTGAGCCTATTATATTTTTGTTTTGAAGATTGTTTCAAGCAAATATAATCAATTAGATGATACCAAATCCAATACATGATGTAATTCCTTTTCCTGATTGATATAAGGAACATGATTTTTTAGTACAATTGTGTTAAAGGGAATTCCATAAGATGGTGTATCCAACTCAGGCATCTTATTGAGAACATGAAATAAAATAAAGAGATAGAAAGAGCCATCCATGATCTTATAAATAATCCTAAATTGGGCATCTATTATTATCCATTTCCCTAATGTATAAATAATAACAATTAGAATCAATACTAAAAACAACAATAATGTTAGAGAACTCCACCGCAAAATTAGCAACAACAATACCATCCATAACAACAATAGGTGACTGGTCAAAATAAAGGTAAACTTGATAAAACAAACCAAGGAGGTCTTCATGCCATTGTATATACCTATAATAATGTTTTAGGACACATTTTAGGTGGTCATGTTGCCATCATCACTATCAACCCTAGATTGATTACCATAAAACCTAGACCTTCACCCAGTAATGCCTATTTTCTATCCAATACCCACTAGTCTCCTTATGTTAGTGATTATTATATGGTCCATGTTTATAATCAAGCACAAAAATATCTAACAATCATCATTCCGAGCTTTATTATGAACCCAAACAATTAAATATAAGTTCTAGATCAATATTGTGCAATCTCAACTCGATGAGCTAGGGTCACTATCAAATGACCACAACTAGATGATAAAAATGAGCCTAATCAACCATATATGCCTATCATAAATAAAATAAATGACAAAATTAAGGTTAAAATCTATGATATTGTAGAACAACTGAATAAAACACCTCCATACATATCCATCATGCATTTTTTTTCCACGTCTATCTTCCACAAAGCCATATTGAATGAGTATTTGAATGAATCCCTTGTCATATGATATCACTTAAGACAAATTCAAATTCATAGTAGGATGCTTGACCCTTGGCTAATGTCTCACTTTTGACCAATATTATAAGTTTTTTTTGGTCCCTCTACATAATAAACCTTTTTATATGGAAGTCTATATAAAGAACCATAAAGTTAAACGTGTCTTTGTAGGCAATGGTTTGGGTCTAAACATTATGTCTCTAAAGTTGGTCAAACATCTTGGATATACAATAGCTCACTTATAGCCACATACCATCATTATAAAGGAAAATTAAAATAAATAATGGGAATCTCAAGGTACTATTAGCTTTCCAATGGTCATTAGGTGATTTACCCATGATACTATGTGCTTTGTCTTAGACCTCAAACTATCTTACAATCTGCTACTAGGCTAACCCTAGATCCATGAAATCAAAGTTATACCTTTTACATTGCATTAGTGTTTGTAATTTCCACATTTATTAATTAAAGTGGTTACACCTACTAATCATCAACCATATCAGTATTGTAAACACCTTGAGGCTAAGTATAAAAGCTACAACTACTAGTTTGTCATGAATCCTATGCCTAAGTCAGACAGAGAAAAAGTAGAGAAGGGAAAAACCATTGAATCAGGCCTAAAAGCTAATTACATTGACCCAGATAGCTTAAAATCTATCTTAACCATGCCTTCATCAAAAAATTTCCAACCACTTCTATATCATTGAGCCAGGTGTTGGAGAATATATCACCCATAATGTATTCCATATTTCCAAATTTCCTAAAAAATTGAGAGCTTATTCAAGACCTAAGGATAAGAATACTTGTATGGAGTGGGAAACTAAAGGAAAATATTATTTATACAATCCCATTATATTTAAATCATCCTTTGGCCTATAAAGAGTACCCCTTAGTAGAAGATGATTCATGGCTCTACACTTATGAGTTGGTTGATTAGTACCAAAGTGCATAGTATCCTATTCCAAGCTAGATTATGGATTACTTAGTATATGAATACATAGGCCTCATGTTACATCAATGAGGAATGATTAAACTAGTATAAATGACTAAGTATAAAGTAACCCATGGTATCATATTTAAACCACCTATGGTTGACATTGTATACCTTATTCACGTTCCAACACCAATGGATAACGATAGAGATGACGATAGGAATGCAGGGTCTAATTATAACATCTATGATGACAGTGCTACTAAAATTTTATTTAACCCCCATGCCATTTTGACCATTAACCATGTTTATCAACCTTTACATTTATCCCTTTACCATCCACAATTGATAGACTAAAACCAATAATAGTCAATAATGCCTTTAGATGAGTTCTAAAATGATGAGGTTATATACAACTTTCTAGGATTGAGAAGCCACATACCTCTTGAAGACCACAAGGATATATTTACTATTATATTATATCCTAATTCTTATTTTAGAGAACAGGTGAACTTACCTAGCCAATAATAAAAAAATAAAATCAAACATTGAGGTCTGAAATTAAATACCTCTATGGGGCACTTTCTAACCATGAAAAAAGTAAAGAGAAAGGAAAGTCTCTAGGTGAAAAACGGTTTTTGATGCCATTAGATGGGGATGTTCACCCCTATTCCTATGAATCATGGGAGACCTATATACCATAATTTATTTATGAATCAGATATTAACACTAAACAACATTATGATTTTTCACAAATTGTTCAAGTCTACCTTGAGGTATTTATATCATGTCTGATGTCAACATTATGAGATTTTGATTCATCATGTTTAAGAGAATTATATGAGTCAATTTTTCTAGAGAAATTTACCATTGTCAATTAGTTCAATGCCTTGCCAACTATTCTAGATGATATTTTGACACTTATTGTGGAACCATTATCCAAAGAACTATTAGGTATTTCAATTTGGACTTAATAATAATGGAACCACTATCCAAAGAGCTATGATAGTGATTTTTCATGACATGATGCATGAAATTGTTGAGGACATTGTTGATGATGTCTTTGGAAAAACAAAGATGTTTGTTGATCACCCAACTATGCTAAAAACAATCTTTGATAGACTTATGAGAACAACATTAGCCTTAATATGAATAAATATGTATTCAAAATCATTTTAGGCAAACTATTAGGTTTCATTATATATTATATGGTCATTGAATTTGACGCAACTAAAGTATGTTCAATTACAAAGATGCCACCACAATCTACCTTGAAATAGTTCCATAGTTTGTAGGGAAATAATTAATCTATCAGACACTTCATCTCACAATTATCTGATCAATGCCATCCGTTTACACACTTTCTAAACAAAGGTGTTACATTCTCCTGGAATGAAGAGTTCAAAAAAGCTATCAATTATCTTAAATAATATCTTTCCAACCCACATTACTTTTTGACAATAATGCCAAACAAGTTATTAATTATTTACATGTCAGTAACTTAGAATGCTTTGGGGGAACTTTTGGCACAACGTGATGAATTGGGAAAGGATCATGTTATGTATTATTTGAGCCAAACATTTGTTATGTATGAAAATAATAACAATTGATTGAAAATGCCTATTTAGTAATGGTGTTTACGACCCAAATTTTTTGTCATTATATGCTAAATAACAAGACCATTATTATTGTCAAAGTAGATCCACTCAATTATAGACTTTCCAAATCAACTATATAGGGTCATATGAGAAAATTGTTCATGTTATTGAGTGATTTTGAAATTTAATATACCAATCAAAAGTTGATTAAGGAGTAAGTGCTCACAAAACAACTTGTTGAAGCTCCTCTTCAAGATACTCAACCTCTTACATTTGGATTTCTAGATGAGGCCATCATGACTATTGAAGAAGTAGATGCACCTCTAGATATTGAATGGTAGAAGATGTACTTTGATGTATCATTCATGAATCATGTATCAAGGGAGGGGATATTATTTATTATGCCATAAGTGGATCTCATTCACAACTACTTTTGTATTGGATTTACTTGTACCAATAACATGGTTGATGAGGAAATGATCATTGTAGGGATTCATCAAGTAATATAATGAAACATTCAAAATTCATTGGTGTATGTTGATTCTTAGTTAATATTAAATCGAGGCATATCCCAATACCATACTTAGGATGAAAAGTTGGGACCCTATAATGAGATGGTCAATACTATCAAGTAGTAGATTGCCAACATGCAATTTGAGAGAACACCTTAGGTCAATAATAAAATAATTGATGTTATGGATACTATTAGTTTAATGATCTAGGTCACTAATAGAGCAAGAGATTATCAATTTCTTATTAAAATTATCTTAGCACCATCACACTAACAATCAACCATTGAGATTGTTTGTGACATTATTAGTCCCACATCTGGATAGTACTCAGATGTATATGTATATCTTCAAAACTAAACCATAAATATTGATTTATCATCTAAAAAACAAAAATCTTGTGCTCATAAAGCCTCTCACTATACCCTACTAAGACTAACCTTATATAGTATTAGATAGAATATAACTCTAATTCATTATTTATGTTTGATTGAATCTGGACTAGTGTTGAGTAATGTCCATGAAGGATTGTGTGGAACCCATACGAATAGGGAAATCTTATCCAAGAAGTTATTATGTACTAGTTATTATTGGCCAATGATGGAAGTAGATGTAGCTACATGTGTAAAGTGGTGTGTCAAGTGTAATAAGGATTCCATTGTGATTCATGCTCTGGCCAAAACACTCAAAATTTTGACAACACCATGGTCATTCTCAATGTGGGGACTTGACCTCGTAGGGAAGATAAATCACACATCCTTAGATGATAATAGACACATCATGACTACAAAAAACTACTTCACTAAGTGGGTGGAAGCCATTACCTTCACTTACATCACTATTAGAAAGATCTCCAAGTTCATATTCAAACATCTAATTTACTGTTATGGCATCCCCTCCAACATTATATATGATAATGATAGATAACTATAGAATAAAAATTTGAAATCATTTTATGAGCAATACGACATGAAAAAACATTTATTTACAACTTATTATCCTTAAGGCAATGGTGAAGCTGTGGATTCTAATAAAACCATTATCAATATTTTAAATAATATTGTCAATGATGATGGTCGTAATTAACACTTATAACTATTTGACACCCTATAGGCATACTATACCACATTTCATATTATAATAGGACCTATACCCTATTCAATTATTTATGTAAATGAATGCATTATTCTCATTGAGGTAGAGTTTCCTTCTCTCAAAATTTAAATGCAACACATCATCGATGATAAAGAGTATAGAGTGGCTCGCTTGTAGGAGCTAGTCCTAGTTGATGGTAAGCATTTGGCTGCCCTAAATAACCTTCAAGATTATCAGAACTACTTAAAAGTCGAATACAATAGGCACATTAAGCATTGTGAATTTGATCTTGGTAACCTATTAATAAAATATAATCATAATAATTTCAACACTAAAACAAAGCAAAAACGAAATTTCTAACCAAACTGGTTAGGGCCCTATGTTGTTTTCATCTATTGTTCTTGACCTTATAGGATTGATACACCAAGGGGATATGAACTTGATGAACCAATGAACATAGTGTACCTACAACATTTATTCACTTGAGGGGTTCAGATTATTATCTAGAAGGATCATATAAGTTATGCCATATTATACCTATTCTTTGTACTCTACCCCATTTCATTCTATCATACCCTTAACCCTTTACCAACCAATTCTTTTTACCCAACCCCACCTATCATATTTGGCCTTAGTTATGATACATTTTTATTTTAGGCATGTTTAATGGTTGATTATAGATTTAGTTCTACCATTTGTTTCATAATTAAGTGTTTGAATGTCAGTATATGAAAGCAATATGTGAGTGTTCCTATCAATTAAAATCTATATTTTTTTATTACTCTTCCACCTTGTGCTATTAAAAATAACCATCTATGGGTAAATTAGTACCATTGACCCTTTTCCTTTGTTTCCTAATTATAATTACCTATGGGAAAATTAGAGATAACACCTTTACCACACTTTGCCACCTCAACTTGCCATTATTTTTATCATTTGCCTTTCCATTTACCTTTATCTAGAACTTTATGGTACTTAATTAGATGAATTTTGTGTAGGAAAAATTAGAATGTCTTAAAGTCTTATGGGACTATGGAGGTAACCCTAGATTGATGTTGAGGTCAGCTCCATCACCCCTTTTCCATGCTCTCACCATTTTGTGAGCATTTTAAGTTGAACACTCTCTCCATTTTATGAGAAACCTAAGCGACGCTCTCACCATTTTATGAGTTGGACCATTATGTATCTCATAATTACTGATTGACTTGATATGCCTATAAAATTCATAAAATAATTGAAACAATTTCAAAATTCCTAAATATTTACAAGAGATCTTAGAAAATCCTATGAAACACAAAATCATGAAAATCATTTTAGAATTTCCATGTGAGATATAAAGCCATAGTATTTTTTGAGATGGGCCATCTTATCTGTTCATTTTTATTTCTAAACCACCTTGATATCTTTCCTCCCATTTCTAGGAGAACTACATCATCCTAAGGTCCACATGGACTATGTAGGCAACACTTGGATACATGGGGTATCTTGGTTAACTCAACTACTCCTTCCTTTATTTCTAGACCACTTATTTGAATCAAGGATCCTGGGACCCCTAACTATTTCATGAGTAACAACTTGTCTTTTAGTTTCCCTATCCTTATTGGACTTAAGCCATACACTCTCACCATTTTACGAGTAACTTAATTTTCCACTCTCACCACTTTGGAAACAACTTCATTTTACACTCTCACCATTTTGAGAGCTCATTCTCATTCCAATACTTAGATGTAGTAGACACTATGAACTATCAATTTAGTTCATTAATGGATACTCATATCTTGACTTTGAGTATTGTTTTATCCTAACCAAAATCACACACTTATGTGATGTATTTTTGTTGATGTTGTCATGATTGTGAAATGTCATCACCTCTTTTATCATGCACTTTCCATTTTGTGATATCATTCATATTTTCCTCCACATAATAGTCATGTTTTCTTATCATCCATTTTAATCTATCATGTATAATAGGTGAGCTACATTTTGCCTAATGTTAATATTGGATCTTATGTCCATGTACATATGTAGGTAGTGTCCACTTGCCTAATGAATCTGGAGTAAGCTTGGGTACCCCTTCCTTTTCTTTTATTCCACCCATTTTGTATATATTTTTTTGTTGTTGTCTCTTATGAACTAGGAGAAATGTTTGTCATCTTGTTTTTGTTGTTTTTTCACTAGAACCTGGGGGTAATCATTATTATTTTCTTCATGTATTATTTTACCTATGCCATTGCTGCCTAAGTTGTCACCATGTCACCAAGAGTAATACCTCTATTACACAGACATGAATAATTTATTTTCTATTTTCACTATCATTGTGATTAATCACTTTTTGTGTATTGTTATTTATGTAACTCAGTTTGTTTATTTTTGTGTGTTTAGATTAGTTTTTATTTACTACATTTTTATTTGATTTGAATTATTTAATTATTTTTTATTATTTTGTTCACTTTGTTTGTTGTGTGGTTTTCTTGTTTTGTTTGTTTGTTTGTTTAGTGGTGTTTTATTTATATTTATTTTTTTGTGTTTTAATTTTTTTTTTGATTCATTTATTAGTGTTTCTGTTATTTTTCAATTTTTTTTTGTTTTGTTTTTTGTTAGTCTTTATTTGTATAGTCTATTTCGTGTTCTATTTATTTATGTTTTTTTTTTGTTTTAATCTCTTTGTTTGTATATTTTGTTTATAGTTTTATCATCTATATTTTTTTTCCCTTTTGTTCATTTTTTTGTCTATGTTTATGTGTTTTTCTACTAGTATAGCCTTATTTCTTTATAGTTTTATTTTTTTAATCTTTTTTTTGGTTTGTTTTGTTTGTTTTTATCTTATTTTTTATTTGTTTCTTTATTTTTTTAATTTATTTTGAGCCTTTTTTTATTAGTTGCCAAAATATTATTACATCTTATTTTCACTTAAGTCCTGATTATCCATATCATGTACTTAGGTTGTGATTTTTTGTATTTAGTCTTACATTTGATTTGGTTGTTATATGTTTACACCTAGTATTGGATTATTCAAATCTTATTCTTGAGTTGTTTAAATTTACATTTAAATTATGTTTTCCATGCTCAAGATATATATCGCCATTTTAGTCATCCATAATTATCGTGCATAAAAACATAAGCTAAGGAAAAAATGTGCTCTCATAGTCTTTATAGAAATGTAATGGTAGTACTTCTCCAATATATCAAAACCGGAAAACTATCCTAGCACATACTTGAATACATGAGTAATAAATAGGAGAAGCAAATTATTTATTATATGTTTATACAGATGTGCATCTTTGAATAAGAATCAATATGGGTCATACATCATAATTATATGATAGCAAACAAAAAATCTCATAAATAATAAGAAAATAGAGCATAAGCATAAGCATACACAATGTTAAACATCCACAATGATAATCAATGATAAACATGAGGTGAATAATCTAATAATCATAGCATCATATATATCTCAAAACAACATCATATACATATGCATCAGCCTTGAATGACCCAAAACTGAATGTCAATGTATCTCAAATATCCTATACTTGAAATATATATGCATATCATGATGACATCTCAAAAATGCATGTGTCAATACAATGACTACAATGTCATAGGCAAAACAATGCCAACTATGCCAAAATGCCATGATACTTATCATCAAATCTATATATATAGCTAGAGGTGTCCCTAGTGCCCTTGGCAGTCTTGGTGGTGGTGGACATGGTTGATGAACTGATTGGCTTGAGGCACTTAAAACATGAGTCCTGGTCTAAGACTGATTAGACCTTCTCCCTACTCTCTATGCATCATAAATCTCAAAAGTAACAACCTACTATTCTTTATACATGGTAGACTCATAGGATCACCTATAACAATATCCATCATCCTTAACCTGAAGGTTATTTATAATCATTTAAGATAATCTATCCTATGTACTAGCTCTTCAAACTGCAACCTGTTCTTATCTTAGTCTATCTATAGAGGCCAAAGGCTATCATAGTCACTACTATCCTAATCTCTCTATATTATGAGGTGACCCTTTAATTACACCATCCTAACTATATCAGCCTTTATCTTAGTGGTCTATGATGTATCCATGAAATATCATCATCCCTTATGTGAAGGGTACCCTGTATGTTAGATATTTGATGTTGTAATCCTACCACCTCTCATACCTAAGCACTAACCTCCTATTGTCCCTAACTACTTTAGCCATATTAGAAGGCCCTACTTAGCCTAGATCCAGCTATGTGTCTGAAATACCTATGTGGCCTTAACTAACCTATACCAATGCAACCACTATCGTACCTAAGCACTAACCTCATATTTAAGCATGCTAGTGTCCCTAACTAATTTAGCCATATTAGAAGGCCCTACCTATCCTAAATCCAACTATGTGTCTAAAGTACTTATGTGGCCTTAACTAGCCTATACCAATGCAACTACTACCAAGCTAGGGTCTAATATCATCACATCTAGACCCTCATCTCTATATCCTCGATCCTAACCACCACCACCATCATCATTCCTATCCTCACTCTCCTTCTAGGTTTTACTACTACCACTCAAGGTCTCAGCTCACATATCCTTGATATCCATAGGATCCTGACACCCTACTGGTAATGGAGTTATCACCCTCAAAGGGCACACTTGTACCCACTAGTGCATGAAACATGGAATAACCCCTACATCTGTGGCTCCTCTTACATAGGCCTAGATAACTTATAGTATGTTGTGATATCTAAATGTGGCTTGATTTATATTGATTACTAATGTATCTTGAATAATCTCTCATGTGACATGAGCAAAGCATAATGGCACCTTAGGTACATCACGTCTAAACCATATTATCTAGCTCCTATCTAAACCCAAACATAGGCCAATAGATCTTTGGGATCCCACATCCTATGCATCTTAAATAGTCAATTGTTAGTAATGTGATACTAGCCCTAGATAATTAGAAGTATACAATATCCAATACTATGCCCACCCTGATACATAATTAGATGCAAGTATCTATATAATTTTGCTAAAAATGTTGGTCCTGAGGTAAAATGTGCAAGGTTCTCCAACATGATACTAACCACATAGCCCAAGCCCATGTGAAAATATCAGCCACTCTTGTCAAATAACAATATTTTAGTGATAATGGCCATGAAAATAACAACCTCTTGATCAATCAAGGCCAGTCATGATAGATCCCCAATAGGTAGATCATCTAGCCAAATGTTGGTATAGGTCTCGATCAGTTCTATATCAACCTTCAACTGAACCATGGGGATATCATGATAGATCAAAAGATAATAAAGCATCACCTACTAGTGTCTTAATGGTGTCTAGGAAAATCAACTCCCATGAATTGGTAGCTTGAAGATACACCATATATCCTCAAGTTTGATGATCTCCTCCCTAGTTGGCAAGTGAAAGGTAGACATATCACTGTGCTAATACTCTACTAATGCACTCAGATAAGCTTGATCATCTTGTATAACTAACATCTATTCCATGTCATACAAGTCCATCATCTGTAAAGAGCCTACCACTCCATCAATCTAGATCCTCTAGGTTGACATATAATGAAATCATCCCTTGTGATAGGTAATGACCACCAATAAATCTTGCAATAAAAAAATAATATTGTCAGCCCAATTGCATACTACTAATAGAGCCTAAACCTATCCTATTCCATCTAAGTGACACTATTCTAGATGTTATACCCCCTTCAAGTCCTCAAAGTCAATCCTTGTTGACTCCCAGGGTGAAGCCTCCATTTAACAAGATGAAGTCACCATTTTATCTAGAGCAAAGCCACCATTTTGTAATTTTTGCACATTTTAAGGATAAAATAGTGTTTTCATTTTCATAAAATTGGTGACTTCACCAAAAAGTGTGCAAACTCAACATTTTAATGATTTCCAAAATTTGTGGTGTTATCACAATTTTTGAAATGATGATTTCACATGAAGTCACTGATTTCTTTGGCAAAGCCACCATTTGCCCTACCATTCAAGTGATGATTTCTTCATTTTTTTACTTTGAAAGTGTAATTAATGTTATTAAATACAATTAATGACCAAATTTTGAGTTAATTAATAGTTCCCCATCATGTGGTGATCACATGTGCTCCCTCATTCACTCTAATATGTGTTACCATGTTCCTCCATAGGCCATTTTCTCTCAGTAATTTATGTAGAAAACTAGAGCTATGTTTGTAAATAGGGTAGGATGAAAATGAATTGTATTTTATCCTACGGATGAATATATAGACAAAATTGTGAATTTTTACCCCCAAGGGCCTATAGTTCATTATATGCCCTCCAGTAAGTGTATTTTTAAATTTTATGGTCCGCTTTTTGTGCCGTCTAATCCTGTATGCCTTTTTTTTATCATATTGCAACTAAACCATATTTTTAGGCCTCCCCTGAGATCCATTTATCAACATGATTCTCTAACATATATCTCATTTTATCTAAATGTGCATCTTTGAACTCACATTTATGCTATAAATGTGTTGTTATCCTTTCCCTATTGAATAAAAATTGATTTTATTGATTTTTCACACAATCTACCCTTATCAATTAATTGCATTATGGAAAATTCTATTTTTGACCAATTTAATGATTGTAAATGTCTATGGGAAAATAATTATTTTTTCATCCAATGGTAATGATTATAAAATCTTATGGTCAAATCATTATTTTTACCCATTCCACCCGCCCTTCTAGTGTAAACTCCTGTATTCCTGATTATACTCGCTTTTGGGTAAATAATCATTTTTCCTACTCTTTATTACTAAGTATAATAAAATTTGGGAAATTTAGTGTATTAACCAATCCTAAGCCTAGAGATGACCTGAATTGACCAATTTTATCTACATAGGGAATTTAATGGCCTAAAAACATGACAAGACTAGATTGTTTGGTATATTAACTTGTATGCATCACTAAACTGGTTTAGTTTTAACCCTGGTAAAATTACAACCTAGTAATTTTAAAATTTTGGCCTATTAATTTATTAATTGAAAACATTTAAAACAATTAACAAATGCCAAAAATCACTAAGCAAGACTAATTACATTATAAATGGTAATTAATTTGCCTAACCAACAATTTTAAATTAAATCATTTTATTTCATTTACCAAAAAAGGAATTTTTAGCCAAATATGAAGTCAAAACATCAAAGGAGATAATAAAGTGATTTATTATCACCTAAATATTCAAAAATTTGAGTCACACCTTACAAATATCTAAATTGAGTTGCCATGCCTCAAAAATATCAAAAATTAAGGTGTCAAGATTTTATGAGGGCTTTGATCCAACCCAGAGTTATACTGTATCAACCTAGGTTTATTTAGACTCAAAATAAGTAATAATTTATCCTATCCTACCTAAGATTATATTTAGTTCTTTGAGATATAAATACAAGTGTCCATACCATGTGACAAAAAGCTTTTGTGGTTAAGGGTGTTATTTTGGAATATATTCTTATAGCCTTTGAGAGTAGTGTTATAATGGCTAATTTACGTCAAGATTTAACCCAAACTAGAAGTGATTATTGGAGAGATGCTACCACCATTGAAGAGCATTGCTACAAGACACAAATCATTATAGGCTGAGCATGAAAATCCTTATTCCAACAAGTAAGAATCAAATTTGATAAAGGAGTTAAGAAATTTTCATTGTCTTCATATCTATTTTGTGATCTTGCTTATTATGTTATGCTCTCGCTAGATCTTAGGAAAGAATGTTTAGTCCTTGTGTATTATTTTCATTGATGTTTTGTCATTTAGACTACTAAGGGATGAATCTACATATTGTTTACACTTTGAACACCTATGATATACTAGATTATTAGGATATATTTCTTCTTATTAACTGTAGAGTAAATTTTACTCTACGATGCATTCAAGCTCTCGGTTGAGCACCACAATTTTGGTTCTTGCAAACCTCAAGCAAGGTAGCATAATTTTGAATCAGAGGGCCAGTTCATTTTTCCTAATTATCAAAGTGTAGTGGAAGCTGCCAAGTGTCGCCCTTTGAGTGTGGTTCCTTTTCCCCTTTTGTTTCCTTTCATTTCATTCTTGGCCTAAGTTGTGATTCAAGCAGAGATCACCAAGTGTCAATCTCTGAGAAATGAAGCTGGGCAGCCTGAGTTCCCCAAACACCTTTTGTAACTTTTGGGAGAACTATGGAATGTGCCATGTACCTAATAGTACTTAAGCGGAATGCACCACATGTCAGCATCTGAGTCCCATATCAGCATCCACTTTTCATTCAAAGACTTTAAACAAGCTAAGTAATAGAGAGAGAAAAAAGTGTTAGGTGGCAGTTGCAGAGGCCCTGAACTTCCTTTTTAAAGAAGTAGCGAAAGCCACCACGTGTCGTCATCTATGGGACTTTGGTCCAATGCTTTCATCCAAAGGGCATCATTTTATTTTTCTAAGTATCAAAGTGTAGTGGAGACTGCCACATGTCACCATCTGAGGTCCCTCTCTACTCCATCCCCAGAGAAAGTGGAGATGCCACATAAACCTATAAGGAGAAGTGAAAGATGCCATGTATCTTCCTAGAAGCTACAGAAGCCTCCACGTGTCATCGCCTGAGAGATCATCTTCGAGTGTCATCATTGAATAAATATTGTGGTGGGCCTCAAGAGTTACTTAAAAGTCCATGGAAGCTGCCAAGTGTCACCATCTGTAAGAGTCTGTTATGAGTCTCGAATAACTACAACACATCCAAGGAAAGGGAGAGGGCCACGTGTCTTTGATAAACCCGGTGGAGAGTGCCAAGTGTCATTTTCTAATGCCTGGAGGATTTTTAGAAAATTGACTAAGTGTCCTCTCCAATTTCAAACATAATGGAGTGTTTCATGTATCTATTGCCGCAAAGTGAAATAGAGGGAAAATTGGCTAGAATTAATTCAAGTAGATGGAACAGCTCATCTTGTAGATTTTTGGATCCCCCCACAACATTGAAGGCACCATCTATTTGTCCCCTATGAGTAAGGGACAAAGAAGATCGTGTGGGAAAGGGGAGTAATCAAAGGAGACACCTAAGGCTATATAAGAAGGAGTGTAAAATCTAAAAAGGAGGGGTGGAAGATTTATGATAATTTATACTTCTTGTAATTTTGACCAGTAATATCATTTGCTCTTGTCTTGATTTCCTGAAGTTGTAAAAGTTGATATAATCATGCATGTTTTTGTGCCCTTTATGTGGCTGAATGAATTAAGGAAATTTAAGCTCCATGCTTTGGTTGGTCTTACCTGTGTCATTTACACAGTAGTCTATGCTGTAGATTTGCTAGTGTTGTGATTGGAAATGTTATTTACTTTTGTCTCATTTTCTGGAATTTGAAGTTCTACATAATTATGCGTTACTTCTGTGCCTCTTATGTGATTGAAGCATTCTATTAAGAAGATTGAACACTATGCCTTTGTTGGCAATTCATGTATCTTAGCAAAAGACTCCCCTATTGTGAGCCTCTATTTTTGTTATTCCAATCATTTACATTAATCATACACCTATCTGCTCTTCAATCTAATTGAATCATATAATAGTTTCTCTGTGCTCAAGTTAGGATTAGGATTACACTCAGGCACATCACCATAGTTAGGTTTCAATTCCTATATTTGCATTTCTATTTAATCTCCTATGCCTTTTCTCTAATACCTGATACAAAAGAAGAGACCAACTTCTCTAAAATCTAGAGGTTGTTTCAAGTTGCATCATCCCACAAGTTGAAACTTCCCATTATTGTTGATTAAAATCAATCACAATTTTAAGGCATCAACAATTTTTAGCATGCCCGGTGAGACCAGTCTTGAAGTTTCGATCAAAACCACATGAACCAGAGAGCTATGAGGAGTCAGAGCTATGGACCAATCACTAGATCACAATCTATTGCAAGTCTAGGTATTCTTTTGCCACCTCTAGTAGTTAGTCCAAGAAGAAGAGCTAACTAGTTTCTACTAGTACTGAACATGGGAGCCAACGTCCCTCCAAGAAATTATACGAGTTGGAACACTAGTAGCCCCTTAATCCTCCCAACACCACCAGCTGTTTGGGATCCTATTCCAGGAAATGCTCTAAAATGTCTACCCAAATTCAGTGCGCAAGACTCAAAGACACTTGGGGAGAATATTCAAGATGTATCAAATGTTTGTGCTATACATGGTGTCACAGAGTAAAATGTGGCCTTAAGATTGTTAACAGCCTCATTCAAAGGAAAGGTGGTAGAATGGTATCGGTCTTTGACCCCAAACACCATTTCTACATGGGACCAACTTGCAGATCTATTTTTTGAAAGATTTGTAGAGGAGGGTGATAAGTCTTCCCTATTACAGTAATTGATCACTATTCAGAGGGGACCACAAGAGGACATGATTGACTTTAATACCAGATTCTAGAAAACTTGGGATAGAATCCCTATTATGGCTAAACCAACACCTGGTATGGCCATAGTATTCTATCTCAAGGCTTTAAATTCAGATATATCTGTCATGATTCAATCACTAGGAGGACACACTTTACCGGTAGCCTATGACCTTGCGGTCAGAGCTACAAATCATTTAATTGATGTCAGAAAGCTACCTCCAAGGCCTCACATGCCTATGTTCCCAAAAATATCCTTGCCTTTACCTCAAGAGCTTCCAAAAGCTGTCAGCCCCCTGTGTCTATGTATACTTACCCCTCATCATCTATGAAGTAGCCGGTCCCTGCTCAGTCATCTGAGATGGATGATATCAAAAGTATGCTAAGGATATTCTCCAATGAGCTGATTAATATAAAGAGGTAGCAGAATACTTTCCCTAAGCCTCCTTATCAAGGCTATCAAGGGAATAGGTTTTCATCCCAATTGAACCAGTATCAAGGCCCTCCAAGGCAAACCAACAATCAAACATCAAATCAATTAGTTGATGTTCCCACACCCTCACATACCATTCCCCCCAACTCAAATAGGGAAATGGTTCTGGGTTAGAATAATTATGTGGATGATAATAATGCTTGGTGTTTTCCTTGCAATGATGCTCACACACCCAGAGATTGTCCTAAGGGCAACCTATAGCAAAGGGTAGCTGAGCATAGGAGAATGGATGGCTAGTTTGCTATTACCAATAGCAGTCAAGCATACCAATCTCCTGGCATGCAGAATTTAGTTCTAGTGGCTCAGATGCAAGGAATGTCTTTACAATAGGAGGAAGAGATAGCCCTAGAACATGCTTTGTTCTCATGGGTTGAGGATGAATAAATAGTCTTTTTAAATGAAGCATCCACCTCCCAAAGGCCAGTAGTGCAATCCAACTACTATACCAGGTCGAAGAGGAGAATGGTGGAGCAGCTCGAGATTGCAAGTGGTCAAGTCAAGAATAATCCTTCATCTCAGGGGAAAAAGAATGCCACTGTTAGACAAGAAGTACCTCAACTAGTACAAGATCAAGGGATTCTTGTCTAGATTCAAGAAAAGACAAGGTATCTGTATTTCTAAAAAACTCAGTCTTTGGTGCTAGTTAATGTAGTGGACCAATTAAAGAGGAATCCAACACAAGTATCTCTATGGGATATCTTGGCTATCCCTAAGCAAAAGACATTACTACAAGAAGCTCGACAAGGGAAAATAGTGCTTAAAGGTACTGTTACCAAGGGAGGACCTACTAAAAAGGAAAAGCTCAAAGACTCAGTTCCTCCAATGATAACAACCTTCATGAACAATGCAGCACAAGTAAGTAAATCCAAGCCAGAGCCTTTCTATTTGACTCTGATAGTTGGAAAGAAACTTATGCATAATGCATTGATAGATTTAGGAGCTAGCACAATTGTGATGCCTAAACAAATAGTTGATGCCTTCAAAATAAATTATGAACCCCTCACAAAAGGAGTAATGCAGCAAGATGGTAAAACAGTGCAAACCATAGGGAGAATAAAACAACTCCCCTTGTAGTTATACACATGTCCCAATGTAATTGTCAACTAGGATATAGTTGTCATAGATATCCCTCTTGTCTTTGGTTTATGTTTATCTAGAGACTTTACAGCAAAAATAGGAGGATACATGTCTCTTGACTGGTCTTGCCTCATCTTGCATAGCAGATATGGTTCAAAAATGAAGATTTTATTTGAGCCACTATCCAGAGACCACATCACCAATGAGCTAACAACAAGATTAGAAGTAGATCATGACATTATAACTAAAGAAGAAAAAAATTGTTGAAGAATTGGGTGACTGGAACAAGCATGATCAAGAAGAAGAAAACAGTCAGTTGTTGGCTATGATGCATAGCGACCCATATGGGAACTATGATTCTACTGGCTTGGGCACGTATGTCATTTTTGATGAGGATCAGGTGATCCCAAATGTTATAAGTGAAGAGGCACCTATTGCTCAAGATTTGGAGGTCTAGACTTTGAATTTTGATGGGGCCAGAAGTAAACATGGTGCTGGAGCAGGAATCTGTCTTACTGCTCCAAATGGTGATAAAATTTTAAGGGCTATCCAATTTCAATTTGCTTGCACTAATACTGATGTAGAATATGAATCTCTAGTACATGGACTCCTATTAGCCAAGAAAAAGGAGACAAAAAACCTAAGAGTAAGAGGAGATTCATAATTAGTGGTGAAGCAAATACAGGAAAAGGCAGTGGCCAAGAATGTGAGAATGAGGTCCTACAGGCATAGGATTTGAGATTTGATAGAGGATTTCGATGCCTTCAATATTGAAATCATTCCTAGAAGTCAAAACACTGAGGTTGATAGGATGGCTCAAATTGGCTCACACTTTAACCCAGTGACTAGCCTATTGGTTAGCAATGAGTCAGTGCAAGTTATAGTGAGGCCAACCATCCCAGACAATGATGAAAATTGGCAAGTGTTTGAAAATGATGCTTAGGTAGTCTCTTTCTTATAGCAATCAAATGAGTTGGTAAATCAGTTGAAAACTAAAATTGAAGAGGCATATGGTGATCAAGTTATTCAATTAAGGACTAATAAGCTCCCCAAAGGATTTATCACCTTAGAAAATTTGTTTGACTTAGAAGATGTAAGCCTGGGAAAGAAAAGGTTCTAGGTAGATAAAGCAGACTCTTCTAAGGTAGAGGTGAGTGCCGAGAAGAAACTAAAGGTTGGGAATTCTGAAACTCAAAAGGAAAAGGAAAAACTGATTGAATCGTGTCAGAGATATGATAGAGTCATAGCTTAGAGCTATGATGACTTTCATGGATACAACAGAGACATTATCCAGCATACAATAGAGTTGATTGAAGCATCCAAGCCATCAAGTAGAAATAGAGGCCAGTAAATCCAAGGATTGAGCCTCTAATGGTAGATGAGTTGCAAAAGCTTTTAGATTTAAAGATAATATTCCCAATCAAACACTCAACCTAGGTATCAAATCTAGTCCCAATTAGGAAAAAGAATGGAAATGTGAGACTGTGTGTAGATTTTAGGGATCTAAATAGAGCATCTATGAAAGAACACTATCCCTTGCCCTCCATGGAAATTTTTTTTCAAACTGTGGCTAGATCAGAGAGGTTTTCTTTACTTGATGGTTTCTCTAGGTATAATCATATTTGGCTCGTTGAGGAAGACCAGTATAAGACTGTTGTCACTACCAAATGGGGGCATTTGCCTATGCAAAGATGTCATCTAGCTTATCAAATGTAGGAGCCACCTTTCAACGAGCTATGGATATATCCTTTGGCAAGATAATAAATAAGGTCATCCTAGTTTATCTGGATGATCTCACTATTTTCTCAAAAAATGTTGATGATCATTTTGAACATTTGGAATCAATCTTCAAGAAATGTAAAGATTTTGGGATATCATTGAATCCCAAGAAATGTATTTTTGTTGTACCTCAGGGTAGACTATTGGGCCACATAGTATCTAAGGAAGGAGTTTCTATAGATCCTGAGAGGAGCACAGCTATAATGGACTTACCCCTTCCAGCAAATAAAAAGGCAGTCCAATCCTTTTTAGGGAAAATTGATTTTGTCAATAAATTCATATCCGATTTTGTAGGCTTGGTTAGACTAATGACACTCTTGCTTAAAAAGAACCTAGCCTTCAAGTGGTCTACAGAAGGAAGGCAAGCTTTTGAGGGGGTCAAGAAGGCCATCTCAGCAGCCCTAGTGCTCAAGAATCCATATTTTTCCAAGCCCTTCGTGATGCATGTCTATGGAGGGGAATCAAGTATTGTTGTTGTCCTAACTCAAAAGAATGACAGGCTAGAGGGGGAGCACCCAATAGCCCTTTTCCCAAGAACTCTCAGAGATTATGAGACCAGGTACAATTTTGTGGAAAGACAAGCCTATGCCATGGTGAAAGCCTTCAAGAAATTCAGGCATCTGATATCAGGGAACAAAATTTTGATACTTGTAGCTCAGCCAAGTGTCAAGGAATACATCATGGAAGGGGAGATTACTGAGAAAAGATCCAATTAGATCACTAAGATCCTTGAATATGATGTAGAGTTTAGACCCACCAAGTCGGTCATAGGTAGGGGACTGTGCCAATAAATAACTCAAGAGCTGGAAAAGATGTTACCTAAAGGAACAGATTTAGAGGGAGAGCCAGGGATGGTGCTAAAGTTACAAGAGATTGATCATGAATCCTAGGTCACAAACATGATTCAATTTATGAAAAATGGGGTTTATCTGAGAGAACTCCCTCAAAACAAGAGGAGGTATTACAAGATATAGGGAGTTCATTTTGTCTTAATTAAACAAGTCCTTTTTAGAAGAAATTTTGATGGGAAATTGTTAAGATGTGTAGAATAGGTTGAAGCCAAAAGGATACTACATGAAATGCATTATGGAACATCAGGAGAACATTTTTCTACAAAGACCACAACCATAAAGATAAGTGAGGCAAGATATCTTTGGCCTACTTTATTTGCAAATTATTATTAGTTGGTTAGAAAATGGCAATCATGCCAGTATTATGTGGGGATGTGGAGGAACGCAGCCATGCCACTGAGTCTTATAGTTATGGATGAGCCTTTTGCTCAATGGGTTCTTAACTTCATTGGTATGATAAATGTAGTGTCCAGCATGGGTCATAAATGGATATTGACTGCCACAGACTATTTCACCAGATGGACCGAAGCAATCCCACTTAAAGAAGCAACAGAGAATGTGATCCTAGATTTTCTAGGGGATATCACTACTTGCTTTGGGGTGCCTCATACCATCATTTCAGATAATGCTAAAGCATTCTTGGGGTCTAAAGTATCTGAATTTGCCTTGAGACATGGAATATATTTGAAAACTTCATCTAACTATTATCCTCAAGGTAATGGTCTGGTAGAATCAACCAATAAGAACCTGATAAGACTCATCAAAAGGATAGGGGCTGATCATCATAAAGAGTGGCACAAAGTGCTTAATCTGGCACTATTGGCTGATAGAATCACACCAAAGCAGGTGATCAAAATGTCTCCATATGAATTGGTGTATGGAAAGTCTATCGTGATTCCCCTAAGCTTGGAAATCCCTGCTCTCCAGCTAATCAAACAAATTTAGATTGAAGAAAATGGCCCCATGTAGGTCAGACTCACAGAACTTCTGGAAGTTTAGGAAAAGAGGGACATAGCCCATGATTCATTAATCAAGCACTAGGAAATGGTTAAAAATTATTTTGATAAAAGTACTTCAAATCCTAATTTTCAAGTGGGCTCGATTGTCTTGAAATGGGATGCAAGGCCTGCTAAGCCAGGTCAGCATACCAAATTTGAAGCACTATGGACTGGTCCATATAGAATTCATGTGTGCAAGCAAGAGAATTCTTTCAAGCTAGAGTCGATGGAAGAAGAACATGAAGAAATTCTTGTAAATGAAATCTATTTAAAACATTTCAATTGACTTGAGTCTCTCATGTATTATAGTTAAATATTTTCCCTTCTTCGCATTATTTTTCCATTGTTTTCTTGCTTTGCTTTTAAATAAGTGTTTTAAACATTGGTCGATGACCCTTTTTGAAGCTGTAATTTTCACAATTTTGATATAGCAGGAGGTGGATTTTTATTTTTGAACAGGCTCAAAAGTCCTGATGGTCGCCAATAACTATAGAGTAAATTTTACTCTACGATGCATTCAAACTCTCGATCGAGCTCCACAATTTTGGTTCCTGCGCACCTCGAGCAAGGCAGGAAAATTTTGAAGTAGAGGGCTAGTTTATTTTGCCTAAGTATCAAAGTGTAGTGGAAGCTGCCAAGTGTCAACCTTCGAGTGTGGGTCCTTTTCCCCTTTTGTTTCCTTTCATTTCATTCTTGGCCTAAGTTGTGATGTGAGTGGAGGTTGCCAAGTGTCAATCTCTAGGAAATGAAGCTGGGCAGCTGGAGTTCCCCGAACACCTTTTGTAACTTTTGGGAGAACCACAGAATGTGCCACGTACCTAGTATCAGTTAAGCGAAATGCATCACATGTCAGCATCCGAGTCCCATATTGGCATTCGCTTTCATTCAAATACTTTCAACAAGCTAAGTAATAGAGAGAACACAAAGTGCCAGGTGGCAATTACAGAGGCCTTGAACTTCCTTTTTGAAGAAGTAGCAGAAGCCACCACGTGTTGTCATTTGTGGAACTTTGGTCTAATGTTTTCGTCTAAAGGGCATCATTTCATTTTGCTAAGTATCGAAGTGTAGTGGATACTACCACGTGTCACCGTCTAAGGTCCCTCTCTACTCCATCCCCAGAGAAAGTGGAGGATACCACATAAACCTAAAAGGAGAAGCGAAAGATGCCACGTATCTTCCTAGAAGCCATGGAAGCCTCCACACGTCATTGCCCAACAGATCATCTTTGAGTGTCATCACTGAATAAAGATTGTGGTGGGCCTCAGGAGTTACTTCAAAGTCTATAGAAGCTACCAGGTGTCGCCATTTTTAAGAGTCTATTATGAGTCCCAAATAAAACTACAACACAGCCAAGGAAAGGGAGAGGGCCACGTGTCTTCGATAAACCTGGTGGAGAGCACCAAGTGTCATTTTCTAATGCCTAGAGGATTTTCAAAAAATTGACTAAGTGTCCTCTCCCATTTCAAACATAACGGAGTGTTTCGTGTATCTGTTGCCGCAAAGAGAAATGGAGGGAAAATTGTCTGGAATTAATTCAAGTAGATGGAACAATTCATTTGGTAGATTTTTGGAGCCCCCCACAGCATTGAAGGCACCGTCTGTTTGTCCCCTGTGAGCAAGGGACAGAGAAGATTGCGTGGGAAAGGGGAGTAATCAAAGGAGACACCTAAGGCTATATACGAAGGATTGTAAAATCTAAAAAAGAGGGGGGGAAGATTTCTGATAGTTTACACTTGTAATTTTGACCAGTAAAATCATTTGCTCTTGTCTTGATTTCTTGAAGTTGTAAAAGTTGATATAATCGTGCATGTTTCTGTGCCCTTTATGTGGCTGAATGAATTAAGGAAATTTAAGCTCCATGCTTTGGTTGGTGTTACTTGTGTCATTTACACAGTAGTCTATGTTGTAGATTTTCTAGTGTTGTGATTGGAAATTTTATTTACTTTTGTCTCATTTTTTGGAATCTGAAGTTCTACATAGTTGTGCGTGACTTCTACACCTCTTATGTGATTGAAGGGTTCTATTAAGAAGATTGAACACTATGCCTTTATTGACAATTCCTGTATCTCAGCAAAAGACTCCCTTGTTTTAAGCCTCTATTTCTATTATTCCAATCATTTACATTAATCATGCACCTATCTGCTCTTCAATGTAATTTAATCATATAATAGTTTCTCTATGCTCAGGTTAGGATTAGGATTACACTCAGGTGCATCGCCATAGTTAGGTTTCAATTCTTGCATTTGCGTTTCTGTTTAATCTCCTATCCCTTTTCTCCAATACCTGATACAACAGAAGAGACCAACTTCTCTAAAATCTGGAGGTTGTTTCAAGCCGCATCATCCCACAGCTTGAAACTTCCCATTGTTGTTGATTAAAATCAGGCACAATTTTAAGGCATCAACATTAACATAGTCCTCTTTTTCAATTTCTATTTAGATTTTACACTGAGCATCAAGGTTATTACTAAAATTACCTTCCTCCCTTTTCTAAACTGACCCATAGTGGTCGACTACAGTAAGTGTGCAAAGAAAGTTTTCAAAATTAAGGTAAAACTTACAATATTTGAGCTTACAACATATTATATTGAGTTTAAAATTAGTTAGATACTACTAAAGCCCTAGGAATCCAAAGGTGAAGAGTAGGATTGACAATTTTAATACCTTAATATTTTGACATGTTTAGGGATGAAATGATTTTTTTAATCTTGATTTTCTTTTCAATGTTAAATTTTTTTATTCTTAAAATTTGCACTGTGTAAAAATAATAGGTAAAATAAAGAGTCCTTATAAAACTATAATAAAATGTAATTACATCAATTTATAAATTTAAACAAAAAATAGTTATATATTATATTAAGATGTAGAAGAACTTATTTTTTTCTTTATTTCTTTCTTTATTTATCATTAAATGTAATTACATCAAATTGAAAAATGAAACTATCTTTCTATTTTTTTGAAATATTAGAATTTTGTTAAATGTTTTTTAATACCTTCCTTTTTTCACATGTTTAGGCACCAAATGATTTTTCTAATCTTGATTTTATTTTCCACATTAAAAAAATTTATTCTCAAATTTGCATTATGTAAAAACAATATGTAGAATCTAGAGTCCTTATAAAAATGTGATTAAATGTAACTAAATAAAATTGAAAATTGAAATGGAAAATGCTTATATAAGATATTAATATGTATAACTCTTTCTCTTTTTCATTCTTTCATTGGGATTTATCATCATATTTAAAATGGCCTTACACACTCGTAACATTAATGGTCTCAGCAAATCAGATGATATTAACAAAAGAAGCTTGTTAAAGCATAGCAAAAAAAATTATACAATAAAATGAGGGAGCTTGACTTATGTGTTAGAGGAAAATACTATCACGTATAGTTTAGGCATCCTTACTATTGTACTCTTACATAATCCCTAGATTTTGGCTTGTGATGAATTAACTTATTATTTTCTTCTTATAGTGACCTCACCAACCATCTACCCACTTGTATCTCAAATATATAAAACAAAGTAGCATTTAGATCTTTATCTAACTATACATGAGAACTGTTTATGATAGTGCTAAATTCCTTATTTTTTTTGCATTCATACATTTTAATATTTTTGTTTAATTTTTATGAAACACATAAATAAGGGAATAAACCAATGAAGTAATGAATAATTCAATATTTACATACTTCAAAATATTGGGGTTTTCATCCACACATCATAAAATGTTTAGTAATTTATCAACAATAATGATGATAAAGAATATTTGTAACTTATAAAATGTGAGTGTATCACACAAAATTATTATTTGAAACAAATATATGAATAACACAACAAAAATAATACATAAAATGGTTTGGTTTGGGCCATCTTGGACAACACATATTGTAATTGGAATGAAAGTATAAATTTTGATCAAAAAAATAATAACTTGTATTATCATGTGCATGAAAAACCTGCAGTCATTCCATCCACATACTTGGAAATGTTTAGTATCACCTTAAACATTTGTATGTTATTCAAGGTAGATACTAGGAAACCTTAATTTATATATAAAGATAATATTGTTTGGTTTAATACAAAAAACATTTACATTCTATGCTATGTGAATGGAAACCTTAATTTGATACAAAGATATAAACTATTACTAATATGTGCATGGAAACCTTTGGATATTACATCCAAACACCAGTGAATTTTACATCTTCCAACCCATAACCTACATGAAAATATTAATGTGACACTTATATGAAGCACACAATGACATGAGTTTAGAAAACCTATAGTGTTTCCATTGAAAAAATAAAAGTTTTTGAGCTATATGTGAATGAAAACATGCAAATGATGTGGCTTCGGAAATGGGTAATGTTTCATCCCTCCAATAAGTGTCTTCCAACATGGGCATAGAAGGAAAAATAACAATAACAGTCACACGCAAAAAAATAACACACTTTCTGGGTTAATTAATAGGCAAAACATCTCTATGTAAGGTTTCATCAATTTATTAATATATCACTAAACGTTTAGTCAAATGTGAAGGTACACTAAAACAACCATGAACATAAAATAAAAACTAAAAATAATTTTCATCTCTCCATTCCAAAAATTAAAATTCCTCTTCAAAATTTTGCATGGTTAAGAACTTTCAGAGAGGTTCCATGTCTGTTGGATGGGAAGATGTGTGTGAAAATTTAAGAAGATATGTTTGTTGTTGTAACATTACATCACTCCATTAACATACTATTAATCATTTACTCATATGTAAAAGAATTCAAAAAAACCATCTAAACAAAAATTACAAAAAAAAATAAGAACATATAAGGCATCTAGCGAAAAGAAGGAGCATACAAGGCACAATAACCATAATAGCCATGTGAAAATATAAATAACTAGGAATGTTTATTGGTGGTGTGCATGGTGAAATTAACTTGTCATAGTAATGGAGAAAAACTCATCTAGCCATCTGAAAAATGGTTTTGGCTTCCACATTGATGAGCTATGCATTTTCCATGCCAAGTTTAAATTGAATAAATAATACAATAGAGTGAAGGGAAAACATATGAACAAAAACTATGTCATTCCATTAAATTACAAGTAAACAATTACTTACATGTGAATGCACGCAATAGAAAACATTAATAGAGAAGGAAAAATAACAATAACAACCAAGATAAACCAAATAAAACATTGTTGTGTGTTCAATTGTAGGAAAATGTTTTCTTACCTCCATTCTACTGACTAAAATTCCTTTGCATAATGTAGCATGGGCAATAAATTTCAGGCAAGTTCCATCTATTTTGAGGGAGGAAGTACATGAAAAGGTAAGGAGAGATGATATTTGGTGGCATGCATGGTGGCAATAATTTTCCCAATTAATAGAGAAAATCCCACTAATCCATCTTAAAATGGCACTCCCTTCAACATTAATGAGACATGTGTATTCAAGCATGGAACTTCATTTCATATTAATAAACCATATGGATTTAAGTTAATGGATTAAGTGTCAAAATTATAAGCTAATGATAAAATAATGTGTCCATTTAAATATTACCTTTGGTCCCTTATATTCCAACTATGGGTCCCTTTGGTCCCAATGACCGATAGGACTAAAAACATGCCTTAAAATTGAATATCATAGGAAACTTCATCATAAAACTTCCCAAATAGTCAATTTTCCTCCTAGATGATATTTTTGAAATTAAAAAATGTTAAAATATCTAAATAGAAACTTTAGAGTGTGAGGTGTCATAATATGGAAGATTTGGCATCATATTTTAAATGGCCTTGCACACCCCTAAAATAAGGGTTCTCAGCAACTCTCTATTCCATAGCATGGGATACTTTGACTTCAATTAAGGATAAAATTATCACGTACATGTTGACCATCCTCACTATTATCATGTTTTATTATAGCCAATAACACAGACACACAAACACACACACACAGACACACACACACACACACGCACGCACGCACGCGCACACACACACACACACTCACACAGACACACACACACACTCACACACACACACACACACACACACACACACACACACACACACACACACACACACACACACAAATGTTAGCACATATGGTCACAATCCCTAATTTCCACATAATTCAGTACACATGAAAAATACTTACATATTATATTAAGATGTAGATCTCTCTCTCTCTCTCTCTCTCACACACACACACACACACACACACACACACACACACACACACACACACACACACATTGGGATTTGTCATCATATTTTAAATGGCCACACAAAATCATAACATTTGGGGTCTCAACAAACTAGATGGGATTACAAAAAAAACATTTCAAATCATGACAAGAAAAATCTAAAACAAAATAGGGGACTTTGACTTATGGGTTAAAATAAAGTACTGTCACCTATGGGTCGGGCATCCTCACTATCATCCTCTTCAACAAACCCTAGACTTTGACATCTAAGGAATTCATTTTTTCTATTCTTATTGTAGTGACCTCACCCACCATCAACCCACTTGTATGTCAAAGATAGAAAACAAAGCAACAAACGAAACTTTATCTGGGTATAAAGATAGTGTTATATTCCCTCTATTCAAGATTTTCATCAACTTTTTAGTTATGTTTTCAATTAATCATGGCCTTGTTTATTAAGACAACCTTGAAATTTATGGTGTTGTGTTTGGTGATTGTTGTGTTTGTAGATGCCTAGTTAACCAAATTGGGGTCTATTCAATCGCGTGTCCATAATATTTTTGGTTCCATCCTTGTTCCTCTATGCTTTCAGAGACCACAATGTTTTTTGAGTAATAATGATCATAGCTATGAGATGGCAATAAATTCAATAGTTCAGGTACTAAAATTTAGTATTATACACTTGACAATGTAAATTTTTACCCACCTGTCACCATAGATGATTTGTGCAAAGATATATGCATGTTATTCATCTTTCTCTACATCTAACACTGTTTTGAGTCTAACCCTTCCATTTTTTCATTACTTACCTAAATGAAACTCTCACTTTGTGTCAAAATAGCTAAATATATTTACGTCCCTTGTTTTTAGTCCTTTCCATTATGAATGGATTAATCAAGGATTATATTTTGATCTTGTTGTACTTGTTGAAATTATTAAGAATTATAATCTTGTTACTTCCATGATCCATATTGCACACCTCTCATTTTTGTGTTGTGCCATGATTTACATCATGCACATCTTTACTCTATAATTTTCTTACGCTCTTAAATTCATGATGGTTAGTACTGTGTGCATAATTGATACATCTATCATGACATTATACTTAAATCATGTACATTACATATGTTACATATATGTTTTGATGACATAATACATTACTCTAATGGTATATTATCAACATATTGATATGATTCGAATTGATTAAATATGTATGACATTATATAGTTAAATTGCATTTTGAAATTTGAGTGACCTCAAGGTTAGACCCATCATCCCGAAAAGGGAGCATATCATTGGGCTTGCCAATAGAGACACCCATGGATAATAAAATCCTATTTTTTGGAAACATGGTACCTAGCTATTCAAAATGGCTCAAATATCATATTGATTTAGATATGTGACAATTATTTACACATTTCTATACATTTTTGTGCCATATTCCTTACATATGCACTAACTTTATAGATACATGAGATAAAAAATAAATATTCAAATATACATGAGTGAATATCATATGCAAATGCACAAGGCTTACAAAAACATAAATTACATAATTTAACATATAGATACATTTGAGACATAGGTTCTTATATTTTAAAGTATAGATGCATAACATTCTATATTAGTTTGCACATATTTTAAATTACTCTCCTGCATACATTGGTATGTCATTTAACAGGAGAAGTTGTCCCATGTCACCAACAAGTATAACTAATCAACCTCCAAATCCTTTGTTGCTATGTTGAGGAAATGCCTCATGCAATCGATTGTAGATACTTCTAACCATATTATGCCTTATGAGGCTCATTTAATCAATGAGCACATATTCAATATGTTTCATTTCTTCTTGGAAACTTTTCATTTATTATCCTTCCAGTGCATTCATTTAATGGATAGGAATGTTGAGTCTTGAATGCATTTTTTATACATTTATGTTAAATGTTGTGAAACTAGTGGGAGTGAGGAGAAGAAGGAGAGAAATTATTCTCCCTACAATTCCATTTAGGCTATGTTTGATGAAGCCAATCAAGTAGGATTTACTTCTACATGTTATTACTTTTATAGTCATCTTGAGTGGTGGATCTTGTATGTTTTTGTGGCATGTTCAAAAATAATGTTGTAGTCTTGTTGTTGGTTAACTAATAACTCATTTGGTAGTGGTTCACTTGCGCACTCTACATATGTATTTTGGGTGATTATGCAATAATAACTCTATAAACTATGGTACTATTGTGTGTAGGTTGATATCACCCCATAATGATTCCAGTGGTGGTTGGTGTCACACACACACACACACACAGAGAGAGAGAGAGAGAGAGAGAGAGAGAGAGAGAGAGAGAGAGAGAGAGAGAGAGAGAGAGAGAGAGAGAGAGAGAGAGAGAGGGAGAGAGAGAGAGAGAGAGAGAGAGAGAGAGAGGAGGAGAGAGAGAGATGAGAGAGAGAGAGAGGAGAGAGAGAGAGAGAGATAAATGTTAGCATATGGTCACAATCCCTAATTTCCACATAGGATAATACACATCAATGCAGGTGAGTATCAACTAGTGATACTAACCTAGATAAATAAACTTGGCCCTATGTATAGAGAGATGTTGTTATTGAATCAAACTAATTACACACCTATTTTTAGTTGATATCCACTTCTAGAGTATAGTCAGATTGAGAAAGTCACCCAAATAAACTAATTAATAACTCCTTGTGTTATCCTTATTATATTAAACATATGTCACTTATCAAATTATTGCATGTATACTTGAATACCATATCTTAATAAATTAATTAAGTTTTAAGTTTCCATTTGTATTAGTGTTTTATGACCAAATTAAAGTAAAATAGTGGAAACAAGGGTGAGATATTTACTCATTTCAATTATAACTAACATG
>JARHVA010008287.1:0-2500 GCA_037957365.1 Torreya grandis
TTTTTATTTTAGCTTAAAATTTTTGTATTAAGTCTTGTTGTGCACAAAATTGCTTTATGAAGATACAAGTCCATGATTAACACTAGCATTTTTGATATTATTTGAATATGTGATCTAATTTTCCCATGACCTATTATTTCAAATGAAATAGTGATATTTATTCTATAATTATTCTATTAACTTTATCATAGTGATCATTTGATCTTGAAGGGCTTCACAAGCCCAAATCTTGGGTATTTTTGATTTAATATGCATATAAACATCATAAAGAGGATATGTGGGTAGTGGATTGGATTGAGGAATGACATTTTTATAACCTTCATTTATCACTATAGTATTAGTCAACATACCTATTTGGATAGTGGTAGGATGGATCTTGTTATAGATAAAGTAGTTATCACCACCCATAAGGTTAGGAGGAATAAGAGATTCTTTTTATCCATTTTAATATTTTCAAAGACTAAAATGATAGAAAGAGTAGAGGAATGAACTAATGCTTAAAAATATTCTAAAGTAATATGGAAATCAAAATTTTATTTGAAGTCTTATGAAGAAAATTAGAAGGAAAACAATATTCGACAAATAAAGTGGGTTCACCAATATGTTTTATCAAAAGTCGAGATTAAGAATGTATTAATCTAATTATCCCAATTTTTTGAGAAAAATTAAAATTTATAATATATGAAAAAAATACACATCATAATTGATTCATAATTTACTATATTTATAAATATTATAGAAAGGGAATATTACTAAATACAAAAAACATATCTCAAAATCAAATATGAAGGACTGTAATAGCTACTTTACAACCAAACATGAGAATGTCTATGATTACTATGAAGAAGATATTTTTAGTGGAAAATCTTCATTAACTCATGAATATTCCATTTTTCAAAGTTAGGATTTGGTATGTTTTGGGTTAACTAATAACACAAGATCATCTAAATTTTAGGGTATAATTTACATTTAAGGGTTAGCTCACCTACTTTCTAAAATAATTTTACTCTTATATATGTATGTCACTGACACCAAATAAGCCAATCTAAGGGTGATCACCACTATATATAATATATTAAGCTTTATATAAATAATATGTGACTGACTATAACTAGGTTCCAAATAATAGCAATCAGGTGGTGGATGACACCAACCTGGTGTTGGGTGAAGTTAACAAGTAGGTATCTAACAACATCAAATATGTGTCAGATAACTATAACAAACTATCAAACAACTAAAATTCATCATAATTTGTTTTCATTAATTATTTGATGGCTTACATTGATAACATTAAGTGATCAAATTTTTTCAAAAAACCTAAATATTACCTAACATATTTCGATTCCCCTCAAAATATTAATCAATTTCAAAAAAATCATCACAATCTGAGTTTGTATGAAAAATTTACATCCTCAGGAAGTTGGGGGGTCAACATTACACTTGTAGATAGAATATTGTATGATGCAATCATGTAAATACATTAGTAGTTTCATGAATGCATCATGCAGTCTTTTATTTTCAAGTACAATGCCTAATCCCTAACTTACTAAGGATGTAAATTTTACATATGATCTCAGATTGTGATGATTTATTTTTGAAATTGCATAACATTTTGAGAGGAATCCAAATATGCAATAATATTTATTTTTAGGGAAGTTTTTGCTGATAAAAAACTTGATTCTCCATGTTCCATTACTTTATTCACCTACATAGTTAACCACCTAGATCCATGATGACTATATGATGTAGTTAGATGACTACATTCTATAATCATGTGATTATATGATGTATTTAGGTGACTACATGATGTATTTGGGTGCATATATGATGCACTCAAATGACTACATGGTCCAGTCACCTGGTATCATGCTGCAATTAGATGACTGCATGGTGTCACCTCATAATTCACCATGTGCCACCTCATAATTTTTTGAGACTATTATATGTCTTCCAACCTGATTCACCACCATTATGAAACTAATTTTTGTAATGACCTCCAATTTTTATTAATATAGGCCACTAAAATTTTCCATGATATGAATGAGCATTAAGTCTCTACATCTATGTGGGACAAGGCCACACTATTTGGATAATTCCATCTTGAATTGGTGTCTTTAGGGTACATCAACATCTACTTGGTTTTTTCCCTTTGTATAAATTTGATTAGGTGTACCTTCACCTATAGGTCCTCTATGATTGTTTTAGAGATTTTGATCTACTATGGGAGCCACTATGTGCCTTCTTCCCCACTAAAACCATAGCCTAATGACACAAGGAGACAAATGAAATAAATGAATAAAAAGGAGTTAGGGGATGAAGTTATGTCTACATACAAAATACTCTAAAGAGGGATCAAATTGCATGCCATTATCCCATGATATAGTGGTGTGTGTGAAATACTAGTGAAATGTTATATGTTAGTGTAATCTTGATGAGATTATGTAGTTAAATAAAAAAATGTGACCTTGTTGTGTATTCAAACCTATTTATGGGTTGAATG
>JARHVA010008287.1:7500-45000 GCA_037957365.1 Torreya grandis
ACATTGGAAGGATATGTTATGTTTTTGATAAATTGGATGATGAATTTATACCACAAGATTTGTATAGTGGTGATAACTTAAATGTAGTATATGAGTGAATAATATATAGGTGATAAGATAGATGGAGACTTCATCACATGGATGGAGAATAATGTATCATGCAATCCATGATGAGGAGGAAAGATGGAAACTAAAGAGGCAAGGAAGTCTGCTATAGCATTTTGATCTAATGGGATTGCCTTGAAGGTGAAAGATGCAAAATATTTAGCAATATTTATAGCAAGGTTATGGTATGATATAAGTTTTTTGATTGTAAATTGATAAGCATTATCAATTTTTAGAAATATAAATTATGAATAACCTAAATCATGAAAATAAAAAAATCTCTAAGTTGATGGTTACATGCATCCCAAAGATGGGATATTTATATTCTTCAACTTTATTAGTAGAATCTAAGGTCAAATGGAAATATAAAGGAATAATATTTTCATAAGGATAGACAAGCAAACAAATTGCCCTAAATCATTAAAGGACCATTACTTTTTTAAAAGTGGAGTATTCAATTATACTCATGCAAATTAAAGGTCACCTTGGGTAGTTATTCTATGATAGATTTCATAGATGTTTTAGACTTAAAAAACTATGATTTTAAGTCCTTCAATGGATTTTGTGTTAGGTTGTGGAGCTAAAAGCTTCACCAGGATGTAAACATGGAGGGTTGCTAAATGTCACAGTCACTGGCATTAGTCAGGCCAATCGACGTCGATCAGGGGTAGACAGGAAGGCAACTAACATCGGCAGGAGTCGGCCAATGTCGATAACCTCTAGACAGACAGGGACCGACGTCGGTCGCATGTGCAGTTTCAAACTATGAGTTCCATAGATAGTTCGTTAATCAACTAGTTGTTTGCATGAAGAAGGCTAATTTTAGCCTTAGAACTGTGGATCTAATTATTGTAATTGGATGTCTAATTATTGTTTTGCATGGGATCTATATAATAGACTCATGGGCTGTATTGTAAAGTGTGAGGGATCAAAGTAGGGATTCCCTGGGTGATAGCTAGAGAGAGAAAGCTTGGCTCCTCATAGTGCCATAGTGCCAAGTGTGTATGATCAGATAGATCTGTGGGAGAGCAAGGTCTGGTAGAAGATCCACAGGGGTGCTAGTTTGGAGGACAAGGGTTCTTCATGGTATGTAAGATCAGGTTGGTCTACAGGTGTGCAAGATCAGGTAGAGATCTACATGTGGTAAGTAAGGTTGGTTGATCTGCAGGTGTGTGTGTGTGTGTGTGTGTGTGTGTGTGTGTGTGTGTGTGCGTGCGTGCGTGCGTGCATGCGAGATCTAGGCTTGCAGGTGTGCAGAACCAGGCTGATTTGTAAGTGTACAAGATTAGGGAGGTCAGTAACATAACAGGTAGTAAGATCAGGTGAGATCTACTTGGAGTACATTGTGTACTTGGAGTATGTGTGTATACTTGGACTTGGAGTACATGGTGTACTTGGTGGACCGGCAGTATTGTTACTGGCTAGTGGACTGGCAGTATTATTACTATTTGGTGGACATGAATAGCAACTCTATGTTTGAGTTATTGTTGGGACCATGATTGAGAGAGTGAGCTCTTGAAGTGATTTCTTGTTTATGCCCTAGAGGTGTGGGAGCCCTAGAGGAGAGTAAGGAAGAAGACTGTGGCATCTTCTTTGTTGTATTTCCTTTTGGAAGAGTATTAATACAATTGGGTATTATCTCTCATATTCTGTGTTGTTTTTGGTTTCTAGTTACTTATTACTTCTAGTTAATTCTGCATTTAGTTACTTGTACATGGTAATCAATTGTGCTTCCTAGGTCTTAACAGTTGGTATCAGAGCTAAGGTTGCAGGGAGCAGGTTTGTGTGTGATTACAGGTCACTCTCAAGGGTTTCTGATTGAGTGGGAGTATAGCAATGGCAAAAGAAAGTACACTAAGAATGGAGGAATTGAAAGGCATGAATGGTCAATTACGGTGTTATGGAAAGAAAGAGCAAGTAAAGAAATATTGTTGGTTGGTAAAAGATTAACATGAAGGAACTAAAGAAGCAGATGTTGTAGGTGTTGTTGTAAAGGATGCTCTGGTATGTTCCTTGGATAAAGTAGAATCTTATTTTATAGATTCTGTTGCCTCTTTCCATGCAACCTAAAATAAATTATTTTTCCATGTTAAGGTCTTTGGAGACTTTGGAAAGATTTATTTAGGGGATGGTGTGCCTTGTCAAAGTTTTGGCAAAGGGGAAGTGTGGTTGAAATTGCAGATGGCCAACACATGGGTGTTAAAGGAGGTCATGCAGGTCCCAGTCTTGAAGATGCAGCTAATTTCTACATGAAAGTTAGGTGATGAGAGATGCACAGTAACTCTCACAGTGGATTATTGGAATGTTACCAAGAATACACTTGAATTAGCATGTGGTAAGAAAGTAGGTACTCTTTATCTATTTACTTGTATTATTGATTCCACTTTTGTTGCAAAGATGTGGCTTTGTAGGCTTAGTCACATGAATAAGAAGGGAATGGATTTTCTTACGTCAAATGGTAAGAGTTCAGCTTTGAAGAGCATAGACTAAGATTTCTTTGAGTAGTGGGATGCTACAAGAAAGGATTGGATTTATTGCAGGAAAAGGAAGTCTGATGTATTTGAAAAACTTAAGAACTAGAAAGCCTTAGTGTTCTTGGAGGAGATGATGGATAGAGATCAGCGGATGGGGTTGGATACTTCTGAGCAGGGTAGTTTGGATAGGGTTTTGATTCAAAGTAAGCTCGCAAGTAAAAAGTCATCACTCATAGGAAAAACATAGGTACCGGCATCAGTCAGGGGTAACGGACGTTGAACAGGTAGGCACCGACATCGATCATGTGCAGACAAGCATAGTCGTTGGTGTCGAGTAGGTGGAGACTAATGTTGGTCAGGGAACTGGCATCAACAATCAGGACAATCACATGGAACTGACGTCGATTAGATGCAGACTGTGTGGTGACCGAGGTCAGTCACAGAAATGGATTTGGGGCAGATAGCAAGTTGTCAAGGAGTCTCAAATGCCCATATGAAGGATTGAAATGGTAAGTAAGCCTCAAATCTGTTATTCCTCTACTTTATATTAGTTGCTCACTACAGAGCAAGAAGGATCCAGGATACAATGGAAGCATGGCATGAATGAGGAATTTGATTCCTACAATGTAAAACCAAATGGGAGATTTGGTAGTGTTGCCAGCCAAAAGAAAGCATTGAAAGACGAATCGATTTCTTGGTTAAAAAATAGAGTGAATGGATATGTGAGACAGAAGGCTAGGTCATATGGTCTTAAGGAAGCTCCAAGATAGTGGTACATGTTTGACAGGTGGATGACAAAGCATGGCTTTATTCAATGTCATTGTAACTACTGTGGTTTCTTTACCAGGTGGATGATGGTTGTGACATTATCTTGCTACTATATGTTGTGGTTTGCTTGATGTAGGGTCACACATGCAGGGTTTTTTTTGAGCTAAAGGTAAAGTTAGTTTAGAGGTGTGTCATGAAGAATTTGGAGAAGTGAAATTCTTTGGCATGAGTAATCCTAGAGACAGGAAAGATCACAAGTTGATGTTGTCACAGGATGATTGCGTGAAGGTAGTGCATGATGCAGAATGACAAGCGCACCTATGGATGGATAGTTCATAAAATAGGGTCCCCAATCACAAGATGAAGTTGAGTACATGTGTATTCCCTAATATTGCCCTAGTAGTGGGTGTTGTTAGAAAGTTCATAGCTAATCTAGGAAAGAAGCACTGGAGAGCAGTTCAGTGGGTTCTTAGGTATCTGAGAAGGACCAGCAGCAGGTATACATGCACTGTAGGGTCAAGGACTTCTCTACATGGGTATGTAGATTCAGATGTGGTAGGGGATTTGGATGATAGGTGGATCACCATAGGTTTTGTGGTGGTTGGTCTTCAAGATTGAGCTTGAAGAGGGATACAAGCTAGGAAATAGATTAGATAGTGTACAGGTATAGGTACAGTGCAGCTATTTATCTCCAAGTGGGAGATTGTTAGGTTATGGAGCTAAAAGCTTCACCAAGATGCAAACATGGAGGGTTGCTGAATGTCATAGTCATCGATGTTGGTCAGGCCAATCGATGTCGGTCAGGGGTAGATAGGAAGGAAGCCAACATCGGCAGGAGTTAGCTGATGTCGGTCACCTCCAGATAGATAGGGACTGACGTCAGTTACTTGTGCGGTTCTGAACTATGAGTTCCATAGACAGTTCGTTAACAAACCAGTTGTTTACATGAAGAAGGCTAATTTTAGCCTTGGAGCTATGGATATAATTATTGTAATTGGATGTCTAATTATTATTTTACATGGGATCTATATAATAGACTCATGGGCTATATTATAAAGTGTGAGAGATCAAAGCAAGGATTCCTCAGGTGTTAGATAGAGAGAGCAAGCTTGGCTCCTCATAGTGTCATAGTGCCAAGTGTGTATGATCAGGTAGATCTATGGGAGAGCAAGGTCTGGTAGAAGATCCACAGGGGTACTAGTTTGGAGGACAAGGGTTCTTCATGGTATGTAAGATTAGGTTAGTTTACAAGTGTGCAAGATTAGGTAGAGATCTTCATGTGGTAAGTAAGGTTTGTTGATCTACAGGTGTGTGTGTGTGAGATCTAGGTTTGCAGGTGTATAAAACTAGGTTGATTTGTAGGTGTGCGAGATTAGGGAGGTCAACAACATAATAGTTAGCAAGATTAGGTGAGATCTACTTGGAGTACGTTGTGTACTTAGAGTATGTGTGTATATTCAGACTTGGAGTACGTGGAGTACTTGGTGGACCAGTAGTATTGTTACTGAATGGTGGATTAGCAGTATTGTTACTAGCTGGTGGAGGTGAAATGCAACTCTGTGTTTGAGTTGTTTTTGGGACCGTGATTGAGAGAGTGATCTCTTGAAGAGATTTACTATTTATACCCTAGAGGAGTGTAAGGAAGAAGACTGTGGCATCTTTTTTGTTGTATTTCCTTCTAGAAGAGTATTAAAACAATTGGGTATTGTCTCTCATATTCTTTGTTGTTTTTGGTTTCTAGTTACTTATTGCTTTCGACTAATTCCACATTTAGTTTCTTGTACATGGTAATCAATTGTGCTTCTTAGGTCCTACCAATTGGTATCAGAGCTAAGGTTACAGGAAGCAAGTTTGTGTTTGATTACAGTTCACTCTCAAGGGTTTCTGATTGAGTGGGAGTATAGGAATGGTACAATAAAGTACACTAAGAATGGAGGAATTCAAAGGCATGAATGGTCAATTACGGTGTTATGGAAAGAAAGAGTAGGTAAAGAAATATTGTTGGTTGGTAGAAGATCAGCATGAAGGAACTGAAGAAGCAGATGTTGCAGGTGTTGTTGTACAGGATGCTCTAGTATGTTCCTTGGATAAAGTAGAATCTTGTTTTATAGATTTTGTTGCCTCTTTCCATGTAGCCCAAAATAAAGTATTTTTCCATGTTAAGGTCTTTGGAGACTTTGGAAAGATTTATTTAGGGGCTGGTGTGCCTTGTCAAAGTTTTGGCAAAGGGGAAGTGCGGCTGAAATTGTAGACGACCAACACATGGGTGTTGAAGGAGGTCATGCAAATCTCAGTCCTAAAGATGCGGCTAATTTCTATAGGAAAGTTGGGTGATGAGAGATGCACAGTAATTCTCATAGCATATTCTTGGAATGTTACCAAGAATACACTTGAATTAGCATGTAGTAAGAAAGTAGGTACTCTTTATCTATCTACTTGTATTACTGATTCCACTTCTATTGCAAAGATGTGGCTTTGTAGGCTTGGTCACATGAATAAGAAGGGAATGGATGTTCTTAAGTCAAATGATAAGAGTTCAACATCAGAGATCATAGACTAAGAATTATGTGAGCAGTGGGATGCTACAAGAAAGGATTGGATTTATTGCAAAAAAAGGAAGATTGATGTATTTGACAAACTTAAGAATTGGAAAGCCTTGGTGTTCTTGGAGGAGATGATGGACAGAGATCAATGGATGGGGCTGGATACTTTTGAGCAGGGTAGTTTGGATAGGGTTTTGATTCAAAGTAAGCTCGCGGGTAAAAATTCATCACTCACAAGAAAAACACAGGTACCAGTGTCAGCCAGGGGTAACCAATGTCAAAAAGGCAGGTGTCGACGTCGATCATGTGTAGATAGGCATAGTCGGTGGTGTCAAGTAGGTAGAGACCAATGTCAGTCAGGTAACTGGCATCGACAGTCAAGACAGTCACATGGAACTGATGTCAGTCAGATGTAGACTGTGTGGTGACCGAGGTCGGTCACTGGAATGGATTTTGGACAGACAGCAAGCTGTCAAGGAGTCTCAAACTCCCTTATGGAGGACTGAAAGGATAAGTAAGCCTCAAATCCATTATTCCTCTTCTTTATACTAGTTGCTCACTACAGAGCAGGAAGGATCCAAGAAATAATGGGAGCATGGCATGAATGAGGAATTTGATTCATAGGATGCAAAACCAGACGAAAGATTTGGTAGTATTGCTAGCCATAAGAAAGCACTAAAAAATGAATGGATTCCTTGGTTAAAGAATAGAGTGAATGGAAACGTGAGATGGAAGGCCAAGTCATATGGTCTTGAGGAAGCTCCAAGATAGTGGTACAGGTTTGACAGGTGGATGACAAAGCATGGCTTTAGTCAATGTCATTGTAACTACTCTGGTTTCTTTACCAGGTGGATGATGGTTGTGACATTATCTTGTTACTGTATGTTGTGTGTTTGCTTGATGCAGGGTCACACATGCATGGTTTTATTTGAGCTAAAGGTAAAGTTAGTTCAAAGGTGTGTCATGAAGGATTTGGAGGAGCAAAATTCTTTGGCATGAGTAATCCTAGAGACAGGGAAGATCACAAGTTGATGTTGTCACAGGATGATTGTGTGAAGGTAGTGTAGGATGCAAAATGGCAAGTGCACTTATAGATGGATAGTTCACAGAACAAGGTCCCCAATCACATGATGAGGTTGAGTACATGTGTAATCCCTGATATTGCCCCAGTAGTGGGTGTTGTTAGAAAGTTCATAGCCAATTTGGGAAAGAAGCACTGGAGAGAAGTTCAGTGGGTTCTCAGGTATCTGAGAGGGACTAGTAGCAGGTATACATGCATTGCGGGGTCAAGGACTTCTCTACATGGGTATGTAGATTCAGATGTGGTAGGGGATTTAGATGACAAATGGATCACCATAGGTTTTATGGTGGTTGGTCTTCAAGATTGAGCTTGAAGAGGGATACAAGCTAGGAAACATATTAGATGGTGTATAGGTACATGTACAGTGTATTTGTTTATCTCTAAGTTGGAGATTGTTAGGTTGTGGAGCTAAAAGCTTCACCAAGATGCAAACATAGAGGGTTACTAAATGTCATAGTCACTGGCATTAGTCAAGCCAACTGATGTCAGTCAGGGGTAGACAAGAAGGTAACCGACATCGGTAGGAGTCAGCCGATGTTAGTGACCTTTAGACAAACAGGGACCAACATCGGTCACCTGTCTAGTTTTGAAATGTGAGTTCCACAGATAATTCATTAACGAACTAGTTGTTTGCTTGAAGAAGGCTAATTTTAGCCTTGGAGCTGTGGATATAATTATTGTAATTGGATGTCTAATTATTGTTTTGTATGGGATCTATATAATAGACTCATGCACTGTATTGTAAAGTATGAGGGATCAAAGCAGGGATTCCCCAGGTGCTAGATAGAGAGAGTAAGCTTGGCTCCTCATAGTGCCATAGTGTTAAGTGTGTATGATCAGGTAGATCTATGGGAGATCAAGTTCTGGTAGAAGATCCACAGGGGTGCTAGTTTGGAGGACAAGGGTTCTTCATGGTATGTAAGATTAGGTTAGTTTGTAGGTGTGCAAGATCAGGTAGAGATCTACATGTGGTAAGTAAGGTTAGTTGATCTGCAAGTGTGTGTGTATACAAGATCTAGGTTTGCAGTTGTGCATAACTAGGTTGATTTACAAGTGTGCAAGATCAGGGAGGTTAGCAACACAACAGGTAGCAAGATCAAATGAGATCTACTTATAGTACATTCTGTACTTGGAGTATGTGTGTATACTCAGACTTGGAGTACGTGGAGTACTTGGTAGACTGGCAGTATTGTTACTGACTGGTGGATTGGCAGTATTGTTACTAGCTGGTGGAGGTGAATAGCAACTCTATGTTTGTGTTGTTGGGACTATGATTGAGAAAGTGAGCTCTTAAAGATATTTACTGTTTATGCCCTAGAGGTGTGGGAGCCCTAGAGGAGTGTAAGGAAGAAGACTATAGCATATTCTTTGTTGTATTTCCTTCTGGAAGAGTATTAATACAATTGGGTATTGTCTCTCATATTCCTTGTCATTTCTGGTTTCTAGTTACTTATTGCTTCTGGTTAATTCTGCATTTAGTTGTTTGTACATGGTAATCAATTGTGCTTCCTAGGTCCTGACAGTTGGTATCATAGCTAAGGTTATAGGGAGCAAGTTTGTGTTTGATTATAGGTCACTCTCAGGGGTTTTTGATTGAGTGGGAGTATAGCAATGGTAGAAGAAAGTACACTAAGAATGGAGGAATTCAAAGGCATGAATGGTGAATTACGGTGTTATGAAAAGAAAGAGCAGGCAAAGAAATATTGTTGGTTGGTAGAAGATCAGCATGAAGGAACTGAAGAAGCAAATGTTGCAAGTGTTGTTGCATAAGATGCTCTGGTATGTTCCTTGGATAAAGTAGAGTCTTGTTTTATAGATTTTGTTGCCTCTTTCCATGCAGCCTGAAATAGAGTATTTTTCCATGTTAAGGTCTTTGGAGACTTTGGAAAGATTTATTTAGGGACTGGTGTGCCTTGTCAAAGTTTTGGCAAAGGGGAAGTGCGGCTGAAATTGTAGACGGCCAACACATGGGTGTTGAAGGAGGTCATGCAGGTCCCAGTCCTGAAGATGTGGCTAATTTCTACAAAAAAGTTGGGTGATGAGAGATGAACAGTAACTCTCACAATGGATTCTTGGAATGTTACCAAGAATACACTTGAATTAGCATGTGGTAAGAAAGTAGGTACTCTTTATCTATCTACTTGTATTATTGATTCCACTTCTGTTGAAAATATGTGGCTTTGTAGGCTTCATCACATGAATGAGAAAGGAATGGATGTTCTTAAGTCAAATGGTAAGAGTTCAGCTTCAGAGAGCATAGACTAAGATTTCTGTGAGCAGTGGAATGCTACAAGAAAAGATTGGATTTATTGTAGGAAAAGGAAGTCTAATGTATTTGACAAACTTGAGAACTTAAAAAAGCCTTAGTGTTCTTGGAAGAGATGATGGATAGAGATTAGTGGATGGGGCTGGATACTTCTGAGTAGGGCAGTTTGGACAGGGTTTTGATTTAAAGTACGCTCGTAGGTAAAAAGTCATCACTCATAGGAAAAACACATGTATCAGCATCGATCAGGGGTAAATGACGTCGAATAAGTAGGTGATAATGTCGATCATGTGTAGGTAGGCATAGTCAATGGTGTCAGGCAAGTGGAGATCAACGTCGATCAGGGAATCAACATTGGCAGTCAGGACAGTTACATGGAATTGAGGTTGGTCAGATGCAGACTGTGTGGTGATTGAGGTCGGTCATTGGAATAGATTTTGGATAGACAGCAAGCTATCAAGGAGTCTCAAATGCCCATATGGAGGACTGAAAGGGTAAGTAAGCCTCAAATTCGTTATTCCTCTTCTTTATACTATTTGCTCACTATAGAGCAGGAAGGATCTAGGAAATAGTGGGAGCATGGCATGAATGAGGAATTTGATTCCTAGGATGTAGAACCAAATGGGGGATTTGGTAGGGTTGCCAGCCAGAAGAAAGCATTGAAAGATGAATGGATTCCTTGGTTAAAGAATAGGGTGAATGGATACGTGAGATGGAAGGCCAGGTCATATGGTCTTGAGGAAGCTCCAGGATAGAGGTACAAGTTTGACAAGTGGATGACAAAGCATGGCTTTAGTTAATGTCATTGTAACTACTACGGTTTCTTTACCAGGTGGATGATGGTTGGGACATTATCCTATTATTGTATGTTGTGTGTTTGCTTGATGCCGGGTCACACATGCAGGGTTTTTTCTAAGCTAAAGGTAAAGTTAGTTCAGAGGTGTGTCATGAAGAATTTGGAGGAGCAAAATTCTTTGGCATGAGTAATCCTAGAGATAGGGAAGATCACAAGTTGATGTTGTCACAATATGATTGTGTGAAGGTAGTGCAAGATGCAGAATGACAAGCGCACCTATAGATGGACAGTTCACAGAATAGGGTCCCCAATCACTTGATGAGGTTGAGTACATGTGTACTCCCTGATATTGCCCCAATAATGGGTGTTGTCATAAAGTTCATAGCCAATCTGAGAAAGAAGCACTAGAGAGCAGTTCAGTGGGCTCTCAAGTATTTAAGAGGGACCAACAGCAGGTATACATGCATTATAGGGTCAAGGACTTCTCTACATGGGTATGTAGATTCAAATGTGGTAGGGGATTTGGATGACAGGTGGATCACCACAAATTTTGTGGTGGTTGGTCTTTAAAATTGAGCTTGAAGAAGGATACAAGCTAGGAAACATATTAGATGGTGTACAGGTATAGGTACAATGTAGATGTTTATCTCCAAGTGGGAGATTGTTAGGTTGTGGCGATAAAACCTTCACTAGGATGCAAACATGGAGGGTTGATGAATGTCACAGTCACCAGCGTCGGTCAGGCCAACTGATGTCAGTCTGGGTTAGACAGGAAGGCAACCGACATCAGTCACCTCTAGATAGATAGGGACTGATGTCAGTCGCCTGTGCAATTCTGAACTACAAGTTCCACGGATAGTTTGTTAATGAACTAGTTGTTTGCATGAAGAAGGCTAATTTTAGCCTTGGGGCTATGGATCTAATTATTGTAATTGGATGTCTAATTATTGTTTTGCATGGGATCTATATAATAGACTCATGGGCTATATTGTAAAGTGTAAGGGATCAAAGCAGGGATTCCTCAGGTGCTAGATAGAGAGAGCAAGCTTGGCTCATCATAGTGCCATAGTGCCAAGTGTGTATGATCAAGTAGATCTATGAGAGAGCAAGGTTTGGTAGAAGATCCATGGGGGTGATGGTTTGGAGGACAGGAGTTCATCATGGTATGTAAGATCAGGTTGGTCTATAGGTGTGTAAGATCAGGTAGAGATCTACATGTGGTAAGTAAGGTCGGTTAATCTACAGGTGTGTGCATGCACGCGCGCGCGCGCGCGCACGTGTGTGTGTGTGTGTGTGTGTGTGTGTGTGTGTGTGTGTGCGTGTGTGCGAGATCTAGGTTTGTAGGTGTGCAAAACTAGGTTGATTTGTAGGTGTGCAAGATCAGGGAGGTCAACAACACAACAGGTAGCAAGATCAGGTGAGATCTACTTGGAGTATGTTGTGTACTTGGAGTATGTGTGTATACTTAGACTTGGAGTACGTGGAGTACATGGTGGACCGGTAGTATTGTTGTTGAATGGTGGACTGGCAGTATTGTTACTAGCTGGTGGAGGTGAACAACAACTCTGTGTCTGAGTTGTTTTTGGGACTGTGATTGAGAGAGTGAGCTCTTGAAGAGATTTACTATTTATGCCCTAGAGGAGTGTAAGGAAGAAGACTGTGGCATATTCTTTGTTGTATTTCCTTTTGGAAGAGTATTAATACAATTGGGTATTGTCTCTCAAATTCTATGTTGTTTCTAGTTTCTAGTTACTTATTGCTTTTGGTTAATTCCGCATTTAGTTGCTTATACATGGTAATCAATTGTGCTTCCTAGGTCCTGACAGTTGGTATCAAAGCTAAGGTTGTAGGGAGCAGGTTTATGTTTGATTACAGGTCACTCTCAGGGCTTTTTGATTGAGTGGGATTATAGCAATGGCATAAGAAAGTACTCTAAGAATGGAGGAATTCAAATGCACGAATGGTCAATTATGGTGTTATGGAAAGAAAGAGCAGGTAAAGAAATATTGTTGGTTGGTAGAAGATCAGCATGAAGGAACTGAAGAAGTAGATGTTGCAGATGTTGTTGCTTAAGATGCTCTGGTATGTTCCTTAGATAAAGTAGAATCTTGTTTTATAGATTCTATTGCCTCTTTTCATGCAGCCTAAAATAGAGTATTTTTCCATGTTAAGGTCTTTGGAGACTTTGGAAAGATTTATTTAGGGGTTGGTGTGCCTTGTCAAAGTTTTCGAAAAGGGGAAGTATGGCTGAAATTGCAGATGGCCAACACATGGGTGTTGAAGGAGGTCATATAGGTTCCAGTCCTGAAGATGCGGCTAATTTCTATAGGAAAGTTGGCTGATGAGAGATGCACAGTAACTCTCACAGTAGATTCTTGGAATGTTACTAAGAATACACTTGAATTAGCATGTGGTAAGAAAGTAGGTACTCTTTATCTATCTACTTGTATTACTGATTCCACTTTTGTTGCAAAGATGTGGATTTGTAGGCTTGGTCACATGAATGAGAAGGGAATGGATGTTCTTAATTCAAATGGTAAGAGTTTAGCTTCGGAGAGCATAGACCAAGATTTCTATGAGTAGTGGGATGCTACAAGAAAGGATTGGATTTATTGCGGGAAAAGGAAGTCTGATGTATTTGATAAACTTAAGAACTAGAAAGCCTCGGTGTTCTTAGAGGAGATGATGGATAGAGATCAGTGGATGGGGTTGGATACTTCTGAGTAGGGCAGTTTGGACAGGGTTTTGATTCAAAGTAAGCTCGTGGGTAAAAATTCATCACTCACAAGAAAAACATAGGTACTGGCATCAGTTAGGGGTAACCGTCATCGAACAGGCAAGCGTCGACATCGGTCATGTGCAGATAGGCATAGTCGGTGGTGTCGGGTAGGTGGAGACCAATGTCAATTAGGGAATGGGCATCAACAGTCAGGACATTCACATAGAACTGATGTCGATTGGATGCAGACTGTGTGGTGACCTAGGTTGGTTACTGGAACAGATTTTGGGCAGACAACAAGCTATCAAGGAGTCTCAAACACCCATATGGAGGATTGAAAGGGTAAGTAAGCCTCAAATCTATTATTCCTCTTCTTTATACTAGTTGCTCACTACAAAGCAGGAAGGATCTAGGAAATAGTGGGAGCATGGCATGAATGAGGAATTTGATTCCTAAGATGCAAAACCAAATAGGAGATTCGGTAGGGTTGCCAGCTGGAAGAAAGCACTGAAAGATGAATGGATTCTCTAGTTAAATAATAGAGTTAATGGATACGTGAGATGAAAGGCTAGGTCATATGGTCTTGAGGAAGCTCCAAGATAGTGGTACAGGTTTGACAGGTGGATGACAAAGCATGGATTCAGTCAATATCATTGTAACTACTATGGTTTCTTTACCAGGTGGATGATGGTCATGACATTATCCTATTACTATATGTTGTGTGTTTGCTTGATGCAGGGTCACACATGCAGGGTTTTTTTTGAGCTAAAGGTAAAGTTAGTTTAGAGGTGTGTCATGAAGAATTTAGAGGAGCAAAATTCTTTGGCATGAGTAATCCTAGAGACAGGGAAGATCACAAGTTGATGTTGTCATAGGATGATTGTGTGAAGGTAGTACAGGATGCAGAATGGCAAGTGCACCTATGGATGGACAGTTCACAGAATAGGGTCCCCAATCACATGATGAGGTTGAGTACATGTGTACTCCTTGATATTGCCCCAGTGGCGGGTGTTGTCAAAAACTTTGTAGCCAATTCAGGAAAGAAGCATTGGAGAGCAGTTCAATGGGTTCTCAGGTATCTGAGAGGGACCAGTAGTAGGTATACATGCATTATAGGTTCAAGGACTTCGCTACATGGGTATGTAGATTCAGATGTGGTAGGGGATTTGGATGACAGGTGGATCACCATAGGTTTTGTGGTGGTTGGTCTTCAAGATTGAGCTTGAAGAGGGATACAAGCCAGGAAATAGATTAGACGGTGTATAGGTACAGGTACAGTGCAACTGTTTATCTCCAAGTCAGAGATTGTTAGGTTATGGAGCTAAAAGCTTCACTAGGATGCAAACATGGAGGGTTGTTGAATGTCACAGTCACCGGTGTTGGTTAGACCAACCAATGTCGGTTAGGGGTAGACCAAAAGGCAACTGACATCGACAGGAGTCGATCGACGTTGGTCACCTCCAGATAGATAGGGACTGACGTCAGTCACCTGTGCGATTCTGAACTGTGAGTTCCATAGACAAGCAGGATAATTTTAGCCTTGGAGCTGTGGATCTAATTATTGTAATTGGATGTCTAATTATTGTTTTGCATGGGATCTATATAATAGACTCATGGGCTGTATTGTAAAGTGTGAGGGATCAAAGTAGGGATTCTTCGAGTGCTAGATAGAGAGAGCAAGCTTGGCTCCTCATAGTGCCATAGTGCCAAGTGTGTATGATTAGGTAGATCTGTGGGAGAGTAAGGTCTAGTAGAAGATCCACAGGGGTGCTGGTTTGGAGGACAAGGGTTCTTCATGGTATGTAAGATCAGGTTGGTCTACAAGTGTGTAGGATCAGGTAGAGATCTATGTGTGGTAAGTAAGGTCGGTTGATCTACAGGTGTGTGTGTGTGCGAGATGTAGTTTTGCAAGTGTGCAGAACTAGGTTGATTTTTAGGTGTGCAAGATCAGGGAGGTCATCAACACAATAGGTAGTAAGATCAGGTGAGATCTACTTAGAGTATGTTGTGTACTTGGAGTATGTGTGTATACTCAAACTTGGAGTATGTGGAGTACTTGGTGGACCGGCAGTATTGTTACTGACTGGTGGACTAGTAGTATTGTTACTAGCTGGTGGAGGTGAATAACAACTCTATGTTTGAGTTGTTGTTGGGACCGTGATTGAGAGAGTGAGCTCTTGAAAATATTTACTGTTTATTCCCTAGAGGTGTGGGAGCCCTAGAGGAGTGTAAGGAAGAAGACTGTGGCATCTTCTTTGTTGTATTTCCTTCTGGAAGAGTATTAATACAATTGGGTATTGTCTCTCATATTTTGTGTTGTTTATGGTTTCTAGTTACTTATTGCTTCTAGTTACTTTTGCATTTAGTTGCTTGTACATGGTAATCAATTGTGCTTCCTAGGTCCTGACATTTTGCCTCAATTTAGTGATAAAATTATGGAATTCATCCTTAATGAAAATAAATTTATCAATGATTTTGATCAAGATGGAATCCTTATCTATAAGTCTATGTTAAATATGTTATTAAGCTGATATGACTGTGGTGGCAAGTTGATTGTTGATCACTTGATCTTTGATCAATTTTTTAGTAATAATAATAAGGTCAAATTCTATCAATATTACCATCAACTTATCGATTTGATCTCTAGATTATTGATGTACTTAAGACTCTGGTTCTTATAGGGGCCTTTGCCTTGAGGTTAGTCATGAAATTATGGATTTATTCCTTAAGGTAAATTTCTCGATTGATGATTTTGATCAAGAGGAAAAATTAATCTAAAATCTATCATATTTTTTTAATGAGCTACTATGAGTGCATAAAAAATCTAATCAATGATATCTTGGCCTTTGACCCAAGTTTGAGAGATAATCATAAGGTAAAATCATATGAATATTATCATCCACTTGATGATTTTATCTCTAGGTGATGAACACTTATATTGGATGAATACTAGAGTGGGTCCCCTTGCCTTATGATTATTGTAAAGAGATACGATAAAAATTCAATTTGGATAATGACTACTTATGAAGGTCATTTGGGTAATGAATTAAACATACATGACTAAAACATCTCACAAAAATAATATCTAATTAAAATTGCTTATGAAAGCCTTCAACTTGAAATTAAAATGCATGATTGGGTTGCAAATGGTTTAATCCCACATTGGGAATAATTTTGAGAAAAGAGTGAATTATTAGGCACTACACTCACCAAAATCTTTGCTAATCAGTAAATATGCTATAGGTTTAGAATCCTAAAGTGGTGAACTAAAATAACCATTCCTCCCTTCTACTATCAAATGATTGTTTTGAATCTATGATAATGTGGGTACACTTGAATTGATATTATTATCAAAAAGTACATGAGGAAAGAATGCCATTTCGATAATGAATACTCATGGAGGTAATTTGGGTAATGACCTAAACATACCTAATTAAAAATCAAGAAAAAATTAAAATCTAATTAAAATTACTTGTGGAAGCCTTAAAATTAACTTTAAAGTACATGATTGGGTTGTAATTGGGTTAATCCCACATTGGAAATAGTTATGAGATAAGAGTGATTTAGTAGGATCAACATTCACCCAAATATTTTCTAATGGGGAGAGAGGATAGAGGGTGAGAATCCCAAAGTGGTGAATTACATTCACCATATCCCCCTCCCACTAAAACATTCATAAAATGGATGTGTGATAAAGTTGGTTCTCTTACCTTGTGATTATTACCAAAAATACATGGTGAAAAATGTCATTTAGATAATGAATACTCATGGAGGTCATTGGTACATGAAAAAAATATCACAAATTAATAAATAATTAAAATTTCTTTTATAAGTATTCAACTTAAACTTAAAATATATGATTTGGTTGAAAAATGGTTAATACCACATTGGTAATAGTTGTGATACAAGGGTGATTTATTAGACACTCCACTCAAAAAAAAAATCAAATGGGGAAGAGGTTAAAGGGTGAGAAACCCAAATTAGTGTATTACATTCACCATTCATCCCCCTACTAACAAATTATTATGATGGTTGTGTAATAAAATAGGTCCCATTGCCTTTTAATTATTACTTAAATTACATGACTAAAACATGTCATTGAATAATTACTACACATGGAGTTTATTTAGGTAATTAATTAAACATACACTAGTAAAAATTCCACAAAAATTAATATCTAATTAAAATTTCTCATGGAGTATTTCAACTTAATATTAAAATACATGATTGAAATATAATTGGGTTAATTATACATTGGTAATAATTTTGAGATAGAGGAAATTCATTAGGCACTACATGAAGTTCACCAAAATATTTTCAAATGGGAAAAGAGGTTTGTGGGTGAGTAGACTAAATGGTGAATTAAATTCACCATTCCACTCGTATTAAAAAATGTTTATGTTAGTTATGTGTAATAAAGCTAGTTCAGATTTACACATTTACAATAATAAATAAAACTTTACATGAAGGAAATAATATGATTCTATTTGATAATATATTCAAATGATTAATGAATTTTAGGAGTAAAATATAAATAGATCTATGAGATCCTATAATATAGGAGTCAAGGCTAATCCATAAACACAAAAATCTTTCCCAAGTTTTCTCTCTTATCCCTTTATTCTGTCACACACATCTATCTCTCTATGTGATTTGTTCTCACAAATCACTCACACACATAATTATATTATTCTACATATATTATTATTAAATGAGTTGACAACTCATATTAATAATAATATTACAAAAAAATATAATGCTAATACTAATGTTAGGATATTCCTAACATTCCCCCCTTAGTGTGAAATGCCACAAAAACATTATTCTATATTGAAACTACTAACAAATTCAAATGTTTGTTTTTAAATCAGCTAACCAACAGCCTAAAAACAACTATGATGGTTTTACACTTGGATTACTACCAACCTAGAAACAACTAGGATGGTTTTACACTTAAATTACCACCAACATACAAACAAAAAAGATGGTTTTAATGTGGTTAACTAAAAACCATATACATCATGATGTTATAATATTCTACTATTTCTCATCATTATTTACCTCAAGGGTAAATAAAGAGAAATAATCACTTATTATAATAATTGAACATGTATGATCTAACTTTTCCTATTTGCAGAAAGTAAAAAAAAATAACTAAAAAAACCACAACTCCATTATGTGGCCCTGTCACTTATGACTAACAAGAGGATGTTATTTATCCTCAAACCTATTGTGTCCTCAATATTCCTTTTGAATTATTTTCACTTAGTACAGAAAGTCCTCATAATGATAACCCCTATCATCATTTGTTGGTTCTTCATCTATTAGTTCTTCCTCGTTGGATGGTTATTTTTCATTGACCACATTTTCTTAAATTTTTAAAGCTTTCCCTTGAGAATATAATTATCTCAAATCTTATAAAAATATGATGTGTACCACTTTTTATTGCAATAGAATCATTCAACTTCATCCTTTTTTGATATTTTTTTGTGATTCTTTATTGAGTACATTATAGTTTTTTCTTTTGTAGCTCTAAAAATTACTTTTTATTCTACTAAGAGAGATAATACTGAGATGGCATTTGATCAAGACTCAAAACAAAATTATGGAATTTAGAAGATAAGTTATTCAACAAAGCTTTAGCATCTTCATCACCAACTAGAGATTTATGTTCTACTAGTTACCTCATAAGAGATATGAGATAATTTATGTGACTTGACATTGTAGTTCCTTCACCCATTTTTAATTTGAATAATCATAAATTTAGATAAAATTTTACATTAACTAATTTAGCACTAAACAACTCTTTAAAATTCTCCCAAATTTTAGAGGATGATTTCTCTAAATCTACATAGTGTAGTTTAAAATTTGAAAGTGCAATTCCAATGATGGATTTATCCTTATTATCACTATTTTTCTATTAAAAAAATTTATTTATATCTATGGGTTGTGTTTATTTTCCATTAACTATTCCCCACAAATTTGTATTCATAAGTTTCATTTGAATTTGCACTTTCTATGTGTGAAAATTCAGTCCAATGAACTTTTCTAGTGGAATATCCATCTCAACAACATAAGACATTAGTTACCCCAAAATGCATCCTTACAAGAATAATATGAATTTAATATTCAATTATATCATCCCCACCCCATGCCTCCCCCCCTCCCCCACCCCACGGCGCCCCCCCACCCCCACCCCACGCCTCCCCCCATCCCCCACCCCACGACGCCCCCCCCACCCCACCCCACCAAAAAAAAAAATTGGATGTCGCATACAAGTGATAATGTGTCTGTGAGGCAAATGACTCTTTTAATATTCTTGACGACACTATTTTGTCATATGAGAAAATACTTTGACACACTTTTAAAATTGGCCATATAAATCATTTTAATTTTAAAAAAATAAAAAAATCATAAAAAAAATAAAGAGAGACAACTCTAAAATTCCTTGAACATTCAGATGTTATTAATGACCAGCATGTTGTGTTGACATGATCATGTGAATAGTCCATAGGGCACCATAATCACTTTAAAGGTCACTTTTATACTTCAAATATATTTTTCATTTAACATAATCTCTCTAAAACATTTTTTGGTTATATTATCATATAATCCATATTTATAAAATAATTTGAATCATCAAATTTCATCAAAATTTGATAAAGATATGTTAATATTTGTGAGGCTATTTGAAACTATTTTCTGATCTTTTTTACCAAACAACTCTACATGACTTACATAGAACATTAGGCACATCTTCAATCCAAATATAAACATTATGTAAAATACAAAATTTTGCATCTCTTTTTTATCTTTTCAAGAAAAATTAAGACATCAATCTGATATCATATGACTAAACTGCATCTTTTATACTAACAGGTATTTATTGGAATTTTTATCACAAGATTCTTTCAACCATATTATTCTTCACCACTATAATTACACAAGGATACATGGTATGATACCAAATAATAAATCTAGTTTATATTTGTACGCTTGTAACATCAAATAAAACTTTACATGAAAGAAATTATATTCTTCTATTTGATAATATATTTGGGATGATAAATACAATGGAGGAGTACAATATAGATAAATCTATGAGTTTATACAATATAGGAGTCAAGGCTAATCCATAAACCCACAAATCTCTCCAAAAATTTATCTCTTATCCCTTTATTCTCTCACACGAACCTATCTATCTATATAATTTTTTCTCATAAATCACTCACACACATAATTATATTAATCTACCTATATTATTACTAAATGGGTTGACAACTCATTAATAATAATATTACAAAAAAATATAAATTGAGCACTAACATTAGGCTATTCTTAATAGTGTGTTAAAATGGATCCCCTTACCTTGGTATTAATACTAAAAACACATAAGTAAAACATGTTATTTGGTTGATGAATACTCATGGAGGTCATTTGGGTAATGACTTAAACATAGATGAGTAAAATAATAATAATAATAATATTTTTATGTATGCATGTATGCATGAATGCATGTATGTATAATGTTTTTTCATACATCTTAATTGTGAGATTGGTGGGTCGATAACTAATCTAGAAAGTAAATTATTTTGACACTCCCCATATCTCCTCTATGCCAATCCACTAATTCTACATTCCTTGTTATGGGTAGATTCAATACTAGTGGGATTTCAAGTTGGGTCATTCTGATAGAAATGTATCCATTTTAACCATTAAACCACATCCTGAGGCACAATATATAAATAAAATTACTTGTGATAGCCTTCAACTTAACATTAAAATAAATGATTGGGTTATAATTAGGTTAATCATAATTGTTAATAATTTTGAGACAAGATGTGAAAATAAGGTGGAGGGTGAGAAACCCAAAGTGGTGAGTTAAGTTCACCATTCCTCCTCTTTACTAACAAATACTTTGGTGTCTATGTGCTAAAGTGGATCACTTTTCCTTGTGATTATTACAAAAAATACATGAGGAAAAAATGTCATTTCAATAATGACTAATCATGGAGGTCATGTTGGTAATGAATTTAACATACAAGAGTAAAAATACTATTAAAATTAATATCTAATTAAATTTTTTTTGTGGAAGCCTTTAGCTTAAAATTAAAATAGATGATTGGGTTAATCTCACATTGGTTATAATAATGAGATAAGGGTGATTTATTTGTTACTACACTGACCAAAACATTCTCCAATCAGAAAAGAGACTAGAGGGTAAAAAACCCAAAGTAGAACATTACATTCAATATTCCTTTGTGATATTAAAAAATGATTACAGTTGTTGTGTGCTAAAGTGGTTACCTTACCTTGTGATTATTATAGCTCATTTGGGTAATTAATTAAAAATACATGAGTAAATATCCCATAAATATTAATACATAATGAAATTGATTATGGAAGATATTAATGACATAATTTAGACATAAAACTAGGAATTAAAAATTAGAAGTAACTCCTACTCTCAATCTAGCAAAAACCTATGACTGAGAAGAAATATACCAAACAATATACAAAACTTACCTCTACTTACCAATAATGTGAGGATACCTTTGTTGTCATGGATGTGATCAAGAATTATTTATTTTTGGTTGCTCACAATAATTCAATGAAATAATTCCAATATCATATATACCTTTTATTGTTTAAATGCAAGATGGTAAGATTACAAGATGATTTGTGGATGATAATTGCACTAATGTATTACCAATAATGATTGTTGTGATTATGATTGGCCTCAAATGGAAAATAATGGGTATATTTATTTTTTTTGGATGATGAAATGGATGGATAGGATAAATCCAAATTTATTTGATAATGGATAGCAAGAATGTGATCTACATTTAGTGAAGAAGACCAATTCCTCAATTTGTTGAAAAAATTATAGAAGTTGATTGAGTGGTTGAATAAGTTATTCAAATGAGTTAATAAACTCAGTTGAATGTTTTTAGGATAGTTTAAATATTCACTGAATTAGTCAAGGTGGTTAATTGACTCACTAATTTATTTTAATGATTCAAGTAATTAATTAGATAACTCATTGGTGGGTTTGAGATAATCGAGGAGGTGGTTTTTTTACTTGAGATTTTGGGAATTTGATATGATTTATTTATTTATTATTTGTAATTATGTGTGGATGAGAGTTACTAGGGATGGATTATTTAATTAATATTTATTAATATACTAATTGAATATGATGGGTAATGTTATTGGACTCAATATAAGGCACATGATGATTTCATAATTTCATAGAGTGATAGAAAGGTATTGTGACATTAAATTTGGATTAACTAAGATGAACAATGAATTAAATTTTATACACCCTAAATTGGTCAAGAAACCACACATATCATGTATTTTCATCATCCTTTTTCATAAGAGACTTTGAATGGAGAATATGAGCCTTGTTTACATTATCCATGTCTTTTGTTTTACTTATGATGGTATTATTTCATGCTTAAGTCACCTTTTTGTCCATAACCATTCATCCATAGCCTTCCATATGGTCATTCAAACTCAACCAGAATATTTTACCCATGTTAATTCTATCCTATATGTCCTAAACCTATAGGATAGGAGTGTTGGTTTTTGACTATAGTGTTGGAACCTAGTGTGTCCCATTTCTAGCGCTCTTGTATAATTACATTTTGAGTCCCAATGGTCGGGTTTCCTCACTTAATGAGTCATAATCCCTTCTTAGGTTCATCCTTAAGTTTTGTTTATCTTTCTAGTGTCATCCAAATTATAATAAAGTTACCAAATTCGAAAAAAGAGTCTCTTATATAAAATAATTCACAAGGAATTTTATATCTAACACTTAATACTTTGGCACAATACATAATTAGAAATTAGTCAATAGTATAGCTTAGCATTTTGAATCACACATAGATTTGCATGCTTGATCAAGGGCCTAGGAAAAATTTCATTCTTGCATCTACCATGTGCATTGACTATGAATGTTCCCTAAGGGATAACTATATTTGATCTAAGACCCTAACTTGAGGGTTAATGTAGGTAGTGATCATAATAGCAGGGGTTCTAGATCGTGTGATCATACTTCCCCTAACCTAGTTTTTCTTCCTTATGCTTTTGATGTATTTTTTGTTGCATGCGTGTCGATAGACTAAGAGTTTTAAGATCAAAAAATCTGTACAAGGAGCTATGTCGACATTATAAATGTGAAATTTCATAGGTAAGATCACAAGAGATAGCAAAAAAATTAAAAAAACTCATATCTATGTGACTAATTTGGATAACAGTGGTAGGACCTAGACTATAGTGTTGGACCCTAAAGTGTCCTATTTTTGGTTCTTTCATCCTTTCATTGAATGAAATTTAGATCGAGACTCTTGACATCTTCCTAGTTTTATATTGTAGTTTTTAGTCTTTGAAATAGGCATCTCAATCTATTTATCTAGATAAGTTACTTCTCTTACCTATGTAATTAATTTGATCAAAATCTCTATTTAACTATATTTTATTAGATTTTTCCCCTTACTCCAGACCCTTTATTATTTAGGAACTAAACACTAGTTTTTCAAAAATAATAAAACATTTGGTGAACCTGACTTACTTCGAACAAATTTCAAACCGTAGGTACCCATAGGGTTTTTCCTTCATATTTTTGTGAAAAAATTCAATTTCAAATTTTTGATTTTGTATAAATTTTTGTGAATTTATTTTTATTCAAATTTATTTTAGAATTTAAATTATTTGAATAATTTTTAAAAAATTTAAAACCCCAAACCAAACCCTTTATTTCCAAATGAGGTCCTCAAACCCCAAGCCTTCCTTATAACTTTTAATTAAAAGTTTTGGAATTTTTGGAAATTATTTGAGTGTTAAAAATATTTTCAAAATCTCTATGTTGGTAGTTATTTTTTAATTTATTTGATTAATATTACTTTTAGACTCTCTTTGGTGAAAGTAATAAAATGGGCTAAGACACTTCTTCCCTCTCATCTCATAGATCAATTTCTAATTTTTTTTCATAATTATGACAATGAATGATTTTTTTTTTAAAATTACACATTAGCTAAAAATGTGGAAAATGATTTAATTTACAATGAAGATAATTACTATTTTTTTAATGAGAAATATGATGATACATATGAAAGCAATAGTGAAAAAAAAAGTATATGCATCTTCTTCAATTAAACCTATCTTTTTTCTTCTCTCTTTGAAAGAATATAATTTTGATAAATGGGAAAGGTAAATTTTCACCTCATTCTCCTATTTAAAATTCACCAAATGAACAAATTATCAATGCATTTCCAAATTAACTTCTCATTGGTGATAACTTGCTTCTATTTAAACCTACTCTCTCTCTCTCTCTCTCTCTCTCTCTCTCTCTCTCTCTCTCTCTCTCTCTCTCTCTCTCTCTCTCTCTCTCTCTCTCTCTCTCTCTCTCTCTCTCTCTCTCTCTCTCATATCATATAGATCCACAATGATTTTATCTTATATGTACATAGACTATTTAGATATAGTGGTTCAAATCATATGGATCCATAATGATTTTAGCTTATTGGTACATAGGATATTCAAATATAGGGGTTCAAATTATATGGATTCATAGTAACTTTGATATAGATTTAGACTCAAATATTAGATTTGGGGGCATGTACATTACTACATGTCTCACACATACAACTTCATACGACATAACCTAGTTATTGAATCAGATAACAAACTATAGGGATATTGTGGAGCATAGTATTTTGGTCTCCAATTTAGCATATGAGGCATGGCAAGATATCTCATTTCACATGTGGTTATATAGATTACCATATTATACATATGCATACTAAATTTGGGGGCATAACATAGATGATCATGTTTTTTATCACTCTAGATTATACATATAGAATGCCAAGACATGTCATTATGTTCTTAAACATTGACCAAAGTTTTAGATTACACTATCTATACCCAAGTCATCACCAAGTTTGATTGCACAACCATTTGTAGTGGTTAGTCTATTACATTACCTAGACATAGACTATACAAGTTTGTGTGAGACAAAGGACAAACATTGGTTTTAGGCCTCCAAGTATTCATTAGTTCTAGTTAAGATATTTAGAGTGGGGGCATGATGTATTTTTCTCTTCACAACATAAAAATTTATTTACACACATTATAGATTACATGACTTTATGTGGGACAAAGAACAAACATTAGTTTTGGGGCTCTAAGCATTCCTCATCTTCAGTTAGATTCAACATAAGGGGAAAGCATTTCCCTCCTTTTCCATGTTATAATGAATTCCACTTTTAGATTTAGTACAAGGGGCATCCATTTTAAGGATTCTCTCTTTCTTGAGGCACTATTTGGCTCTTCATCCACTTCCCCAGCTAGGAAGTGAGTTAGACCCTTTTACAACACATTTATCTCCACATAAGTAGGTTTAGGTACGCATTTTCTTCTATTTCTTTTACTCTAGTAATCCATTTCATTACATCACTAGAATAAAAGGAGGGCATATGTATACAACATAAATTAGTTAAGCAACCACACATATCATGTATTTTCATAGTCCTTTTTCACAAGAGACTCTGACTGGAGAATGTGAATCTTTTTCTCATTAGACATGTCTTTGGTTTTAGTTATCATGGTCTTATTTCATGCTTGAGTCATCTTTTTATCATAACCAGTCATCTATAGCCTTCTAGATGGTCATTCTAGCTCAACTAGATTCTATTCGCCATGCTAATTCTATCCCATTAGGTCTTTACCCTATAGGATAGGAGTGATTAGATTGGACTATAGTGCTAGACCCTATGGTGTCCTATTTCTAGTGCTCCTATCTAATTGTATATTTTAGTCCCAATAGTCAGGTTTCCTCACTTAATGAGTCCCAAGCCCTTCTTATCTTTATCCTTAAGTTTTTTTTATATTTATAATGTCAACCAAATATGAATAAAGTTCCCAAATTCAAAAAAAAGAGTCTCCTATATGAAGGACTTCACAAGGAATTTTATATCTAACACTTACTACTTTGGCATAGTACATAATTAAAAATCAGTCAATACTATAGCTCAACATTCTACATCACACATAGATGCAAATCAAGGAAGGGCCTAAGTGAAATTTAATTCTTACATCTACCATGAATGTTGATTATTCATGTTCCCTAAGGGAGAACTACATTTGATCTGAGACCTTATTGAGGGTTACTGTAGGTTCTGATCAGGACAGTAGGGGTTCTAGATCATGTGATCATACTTCCCATAACCTAGTTTTTCCCCATTTTGATTTCTGATGTATTTGTTGTTTTGTGTCTATAGATGGACATAGAGTTTTAATATTAAAATAAATCTACAAGTAATTTTTTCAACATTCAACATTTGAAATTTCTTAACAAGGATCAGACATAAATAACAAGACCTAGAAAAATCATATCTATGTGACAAGTTTGGACAATAGCGGTAGGACCTAGACTATATTGATAGACCTCAAAGTGTTCTATTTTTAGTGATCCTATCCTTTCATTGAATGAAATTTAGATCCAAATTCCTGACATCTTCTTAGTTCTATATATTAATATTTAGGTTTTAAAATAGTCATCTCAATCTATTTTTATAGATAAGTTACTTATCTTCCATATGTAATTAATTTGATCAAAATATATATTTTTCTATATTTTATTAGATTTTTCTCCTTACTCTAGACCTTTTATTGTTTATTAAGTAAACACTACTTTCCCAAAAATAATAAAACATGAATGAATACATATTAGTAATGCAGTTAAGGTGGCAAAATTAGGGTGTCTATATTTTCACCTCTTTGAAAGGGATTTATAACTAGAATAATAATTAAATTTTAGAAGACTAAATAAAATTAGAAGAGATTTATGTGTATGATGATTCCCCGATGGCATAGTTGGTAGGTATGATGCACCCTTGAGAGGGAGTAGAAAGATGAATGATGTGGACGAGATATATAAATGAGAAGAGGGGATGCAATGAAAGGATAGGCATTTAAAACAAAGTGGTGGGTGAATAAAAATATATGGTTTTAAATAAGGATGGAGATAAAATCACTTGAGCTAAGGATTACATGCCTTGGTTGGTTTTGATTTGCCCCAAGTAATGATATATGTGAGTGAGTTGGATTGATAATGTTGTATCTTAATAAAGTTTTGAGGTTTGATTTCCCATAAGAAAAAAATATTCAAGGAAATGTATTAGGAGTGATATATCTCCATAAATTTTTGATATTTGATGTAATTGATGTTCATGAATAAATCAACGAGTTAATTGATTTCATGGATTAAGGATTTTGATTATGAATGATCAACTTGATGGATATCATGGATTTTATATTTATTTGTAAATGGATGAAATTATATGATGGTAATAATGGATTAGCATTATTTTCATTTTTGTTCATGATCCATAATTAAGTAGCATAATGGATAGTTACTTATGTATGGTTAGTTAGAAAGAAATGATTTAAATAATTAGTGATATGGAATGATATGTGTTGATGTAGTGAAAAATAAATGGCATGATAATAATCTTTTATAAAATTTATTTTTGATATACTTTATGACATAATTCATCATGATATGTAAGACCATGATGACATTATTGTAGTATGCATTAGACTAACTAATGTATAAAAATTAAGGAAACACAAAGTGGTTAATAGACAACAAACAAGAAAAATAGATAAAAGAAAATAAGCAAACACTTTTTTGTTTTCTCCTTTGATCTAATTGGAAATCCCATGGGTAAGGGATGATGATAATGCTAGATTGGATTTTCCCCTAAGCAAAAATATATGTAAGAGGGGGATAGATTGGGAATGATATGTCTCAAGAAAATTACAATGATTTGCTTAAAGTCGAATAAGGATTTCCACTAGATGAATAAAAATTAGATTTGTGAGATGTAGAGACTTTATATTTAACCTTTTTTTTAGTTTGTGGATGTTCTATTTGTGTTTGGATTTTATTGGATTTTATTACATTAAAGACAATGTAATAACTAGTTATAACTTTAGGAAAGTGGATTAAAACAATAATGGATGGGATGGGTAAAATATTTTGGGATAAATAATCTAAGGATGATAGGTCATAAGAACCATGTGTTCACTAAGTTTCATATCATGTGAATGTGGTGGTGTAATGTGTGTAGAAAATACCAATATTTTTTTCAAATATATGACTTTTTACATGGCCTTGTCATGGCTAAAAGAAGGAAAAGGAGTATGGTGAGAAATGGTTTGTTTTGACATTTAGTATGGAAATGATCCTAATCCCAAATTTAGAGGTACTTGTAAACAATATAATTCATGCATGATGCTAGAAACTAGTTTTTTTAGACACCTAAAACTAGCAACAGATAACCTCCAATTAGGATTTTGGCCAATTTCCACCCAAAACACACAATTTGTCTTAAAAAAACTAAAATGCATTAAATGAGTTTAAAATGAAATATTCAAGTGCTGATTTTGGGTAGGGTATCCCTAAATGAGGTAATGTAATTTATGGGCCAGCTAACTTTGATCAGTTCATTTCGAGTCAAAATGCCAAATTTGCACTTGGGTGCTCTGGATTGCTCTTTCCTATCAAACATCTTTCACAATACATCTGATTTTGTTATTTGTTATTGGTAAAATCCTAAATGGGAATACAATTCTAATGCATCTAACATCACCTTCAAATTCTAATCTAGTCAAATTTTGGACCAATAATAAGACATTCTAATCATTGAGTAATTTATGCACAAAGTGATTAAACATGCTTAAAAGCTAATTAACCCAATTCAAGGCTTGATAAATAATCCAAGGAAACTTGTTGAATACTTATTTTTGCAAATCAATATGGAATATTTGCATCATCAAGTGACCTCATTTCTTGGGAAGACATCCCTAGGCCATAAATGCCACAAATATCAAGATTCATGCCTCCCATGCCTCATAAATGCCTTCCATGATGCCCTTCATCCCTCTTAATTTCCCCTTCTTCCAATGGCATGATAAGGATAATTACAAACTTAATTCAAAAAATTGAATTAATCCTCAACCACACATCTTAATCCTGAGATGGATGGTTTAGGTTGATTTTAATCAAATCTAAAAATCTATAAATAGGAGGCCTCACAACATCATTTCTAAGATTTTTTGATGCAAATTTATAATGACAAATTGGTTCCAAAAGCTTCAAGAAAATAGTTTTATAATGCTAAATTTATTCCAAGCCAAGCCAAGCCACAATCCAAATATGCCAAGGAGAGATAGAGGTAGCCAAGCTTCCATTACCATGGACTTCATGAGCACAAGCCAAGCAAACCACTACTACAAAGGCATTTGGAGCATCCAAGGAAGGTGAAAGAATTCTTGTATTTATTTCCTTAATTTTTTGTTGTGTTTATCATTTGATTTTGTTAGCTAAGCTCTCCCTAGTGTCTATGCCTAGAGATGTTATGTTATTAGTGTATTTATTTCATCTTGTTTTTATTTTGGAACTAACACCATACTAACCATCCTCTCTTGAGTCAAATTCCTAGAGCACATAATGGAATGCTCGATGGGACTAGATGGATCTCAAACCTGAAGGAGATCCTTTTAGAACTCTAAAATATTTATTTGAGCCTTTAAAACTCTTACAAATTGATTTTTTACCTTTATTTTTTCTATTTTTGTTTGCCACAATTTTACACAGTAATCAAAATCGACATGAAATGCCAACATCGGTTACCTAACTTAATTGACATTGGTCAACAAAATTGAAATCAATTAGATCTTAGTTATCCATAGTAAATAACTTTGGTGGTAATAAATGATGTCAGTCACTATGTTTTTTCAAAAAACATAGACCTGAGAGCTACTTTACAAAGTTTATTGTTTCAAACTCAAAAGAGCTTCAAAGCTAAAGGACATGCTAAAATTTTTTTTGTAGGACCAACTTTAAAATTTGCTCAAAATATGTTTAAAACACTTTTACATGCTTAAAAATTAATCAGGAACCTTGTTTTTTGGTGTTTAATAAATAATTTAGATGTTTTGGTGAATGTTTTCAAAGTTTACAACTAAGGCCAAGGGGTCAAATGAACACCACCAAACATTTTATTTGGGTTTAAAATTGATCAAACTTGTCAATTCTTGTTTGTAATAGTTGTTTAATTAGACTTTGTTTGGAAAAAAGAAGAATGTTGCATGTATGCTCTTCCATTTTTCCCCTTTAGAGAACCCTTGGAATCAAAAATGCCATTCCTATTGCAAGTATCCTAGTCCAAGGCTTATAAATAATGTCATTTAAAACACTCCCCAAAAATATGTCAAAGTTTGGGTGACCTTGAAAATGAACCTAAAGTCTTTTTATTAGTCTTTTATTTTCATACAATCTTAGATTGTGAGGGGGATGTCATTACCTCCTATGAGTTATTTAGGGAAGCTTTGACATAGGGTTTCATCTTTCAGAATTGACTTCATTTAGATCCTTTGGATTTGCACATGGGATGTTTCTACATTTGGACATTGCACTACACTGAGCAAACAATAGGATGTAGTGGTTGTAAAAAGGACTAGACCTTTTTAAAACTAGCCAATGCCATTGTCACCTAATTTTTGTGCTTGTCTTTTACATCATTTGATTTGAAAGTCATTATGCAATTGATTCCCATAGAATGATTGAAACCTTGATAGTTTAGTAAACCCCACATGCCATATCCTTGTTAGGATTTGGATGATTATACTTAGTGTATTTTGGTCATTTTGGCTTGGTATATTTTAAGGCTAAAACTTTTTTGTTTGTTCATAAGCCATGTCAAAACAATGCATTTGAGTTTAAAAGGGTAGTGTTATGCTACCCAAATCATGTCAAAACATTTTTTGAGCCTTTTTAGCCTTTAAAACATAACATTGAAAACATCATTCGAGTATGCTTACAACATTAGGCTAATCATTTTATTTCAAGACTTGTTTGCCATTATATCAAAACCATTTTGTATATACCATTTAGACCTTTGTCTTGTGTCATCATGTTATCCAAATGTGTCTAGCTTATTTGGTCAAATCCTAATTTTCAACATTGAGATTAGTCTTGTTAAGTTTCAATCCAAAAATTGATTGATTTCTATTCAGGACTCAATTTGTGGGGTTAATACACAAATCTTTCTCTTTTGGGTTGCATAACTTCAGTTAATCGATTATCAAAAATTAAAAACTATTGATGGTTTACTTGTTTAATGCCTATCCTCATCATTATTTGTGCCTTTATTTGGGAGAACACAACCTTTTTCAAAGAGCCTTTTATCTTATGACTTATGCCAACTGATCATGTTTATGTTTGATTCTATGTGTCAGGTTTATTTCAAATTTGTTTCCAAACTTGTTAGATTAAATCAAATCACATCAACCTTTGTTCAATTTTAGATTTTGATGCTATTTGGCCAAAATTCCTAGCATATGCCTATTTGTTTGAGCCTAGATGTTGAATCTGTGTTTGGAAAAAATACCTAGTAACTCAACTTTTCCCTTTCCTAGTTTAGACCTTGTTTGGAACACTTTGACCTAGACCTTTCGTATGCCAGTTTCTATTCAGACACTTAACCTTTTATGTGTATGACATTTGACGTTAGACATTTGATGTTAAGTTGTTTTATGCCAAGTCTTAACACAAATCATTTAGGAGATACAACTCCACTTTTAGACCATATTGGAGATACAGCTCCACCCCTTTGACCAAGTTAGACCAAGTTTGAACCATTTGTCCTTTGGACATAGTTTTTCAGAGTTTGTTGAGCTCTAAGTCCTTTTGTTTTCAAATATTTCATAATTTATGTAGATATGGCTCGCTACACTTATGTTGGAGTCACTTATAATCTGATTTATGATAGAATGGCCACACAAAATGACTTTTATGGCTTTTATCAAGACCCCAATGATGCCAATATGGTTTTTGAGATAGATTTCTATCCACCTCATATTACTCATTCATGGGAACAAAGTCATGAAGCAACTTACAATCCAACTCAAGACCTTGATTGGTATGAAGAGGCTTGTGAAGAGGAATTTAAAGACATAACTATAGATAATGTTGTTTGGGATATAAATCCATACCCTCTTTGCAATAATCAGTACATGGAACATAGCCAAGAACCATCTTGTGATCCAACTCATGACTAGGATGATATCGTTTATGAGGAAGAGTTGGATTCTTTTAATTATGTAAACAATCAAGTTTTATGATGTCCTTTTACTATCTAATCATCAATTACCCCTAACCCTCCTTTGGATTACACAATCCATCAAGCTTCATAATATCCAAAGAATACCATTACCATACCAAGACCTCATCCTTTGGTTTGTGTGAGCAACCAAGCTCCACAACACCCAACCATTTCTATACCAAGACCTCATCCTTTGGTTTGTGTGAGAAATCAAGCTCCATAATGCCCCTTCATCATTCTAGGACCTAGTCTTTTGGATTATGTGAGTAATCAAGCTCCAAATCACCCTATTGTTACCATCTTAGGACTTTGTCCTTTGGCTTATGGAAGAAATCATGCTCCCTAATTCCCTACCATTATCTAACTACAAGTCATTCCTTGTCTAATACCAATCCCAACCAAACCTCAATCGATCCAATCATTTGAAGACCAAGTTATGTTCAAATTGGTATTTTCTAACTCTTTAGAAACCAAGGCCAAGAAAACCAACCAATCTGAGATGTTTCTATTGAATCAATCATTTATGATAAGTCAACCTATGATAAATTACCTATTGGTCCTATACCAGTTGTCAAGGAATCTCACTCTGACAAGCTAGTCTTTGTTGAGTCACTTCTTAATGATTATAAGCACCTTTGGGCAAATCATTACCTTAACCATATGCCTATTTTTTAAGAGCCTCCTATTGAAAAACTAATCTATAAGGAGTTGTCTCTTGACATATTTCCCATCTTAGAGGAGTCTCACTTTGACAAATCAATCCTTGTGGAGCCCATTATGCCATCATAGGCCATTACTTGTCTAAAACTAAACATTTAGTAAGACATCATTGTCACAGAGTACCCATTAGATGAAGAATCAAAATTAGAGTCAAGTTCTATTCTTGAACTAACATCAGATTTAGATTTAGAAGTAGAATCAACATTAGTTTCAACATCATATTTAGAGTCCTTTGAGTTAGATCAGACTCGGAAGAAGAATATGTTCACAACTATTACAACATTAGTTACACATGCCTTAAAGATAAATTTGAATACATTTATGATCCTTATAGAATTTTTGAGGATGAGTAGTTCAACTTAAACATAAGTTATTCTAGTATCATCTACAAGAATTGTGCAGCCTCTTCCCATTCTATTATTATTCCACAAGCCATTACCATCAACCAAGATAGCCATATTATTGAAATTCCATCTCCCATAAGTGTCAATTAGGACTGATAAAATCAAACTTTGTTGAAATACATCCATGGTGACATAGTAGTTGAAGAGTAAGGAAGATAACATTCATGTAGCAGAAGAACACTCTCTTAGTGAAACCTTTTTGGAGGCACTAGGGGATAATCAAAGTCAAAACTCAACATCTCTTGGTGAGCCTTTTTTGGAAGTGCTAAAAGAAAATCAAAGTCAAAATTCAACATTCCTTAGTGAAAAATTATTGGAGGTGCTATGGGACAATCAAGACAACTTCATTGGTGAAACCCTATTTGAGGCACCAATATCTAAGCAAAAAAGTTTTTCACTACTTGATGAAGATAAAATTGAAGATTAAATCAAAATAGTTTCCTATCTACAACCTAATCAAATTGTAGCTACTCTCCAAATCAAACAATATAAAAATATGGTGGTCCTATCGAGAGAATAAGTCTTTGGCCCTACCATAACCAAAATTATGTCAAATCCAACATCATCAACATTACGTATGACTAAAAGTCTTGATATTCATTTGTTTCCCCACCATTACCCACTCCATTATCATCGATAATTCCATTTCATAATTAAAACTACCATCCATTTTTTTTCCCTATTTACCATCCATGGTCGTACTTTCCTTTGAAGAGGCTACAAAGATATCTTATCTCGATGTTTAAAGGAATCAGAATCAATACCAAGGAAGATCACAACAACACTTTCAAAATTCAAAATTGCATAAATTTGTTGATAGAGTAGTTATTCAAATGAGGTGTCAGATAGAAGTTAACATGATCAAGTATTGTGTTTGTATCATTTATTGATTAGGATGTGCATCTCCCCATAAATAAGAAGAATAGAATAAAAAACTACACCCAAGCCAAAAACATGTACCATACCATTTCACACTGCCATTGCCATTATCATTGTTACATATCCATTTACCATTATTTTAGATCCCATCAATTCACCCCATCATTAGGGGACAACCCTCTTACCATTTTATCCAATCTATCTAGACCACCATTATCCTTAGAAAATGTCATTCCATCGTATCATTCCATTCTTATTTAGACCAAAGCCTATTTTTAGTCAACCTACCCAATCCTATTTTGATCTTGGTTTATTTGGTTCTTCCCACACCTTTTATGGGGGGATTCCAATCAAGTTTCAATAATCAATCTAATCCATGTTTAAATGATAGCCTATGAAAGTAGTGTGATAGTTGATTTGGCAAGATATCTTTCATTCTATCCATGTTTATTTATGTCAACTTCATTATAATTACCTATGGGTAAATTAGTGTTTCACCAGTCTTGATACTAATTATAATCACCTATAGGAAAATTAGTATCATTCACCTAAGTTGTTATATCTTAGTTATATCCACATATGGCCAAACTAGGGGAAACACTTGTTTATCATGCATTACCGCATCATCTTACCATCACTATTTTCATTTGATTAGCCATTTTATAGATTTGAGAGCTTGTTGGGACCTAGTTGGTTTTTCCCACCTTTTGTGTCGATGGAATTACTATGAATTGAGGTCATTTTAGGACTATGTAGGTCATGATCAATTCATGTTGAGGTCACCTTAGTCCCTCTTTCCATACGCTCTCATCATTTTGTGAGCAACTTAAGCCAAGCACTCTCACCATTTTTTGAGTAGGTATCTTATCATTCTTGATCAAGTTAAGATACCTCAAAATGCCAAAAACATTCATAACATTTCAAAAACCCAAAAAATATTTGTCCTATCTAAGCCTAGTCAGTTATACTCGATCTGCCTTATTGGGGCATTACCATTGTTACGATGCTTTCTTTTGATTCTGCTTTTAGGCTTTCTATTTATTTGTTTCAGGTTGTTTGTTTATTTTTCTGTTTGTTTATTTATTTGTTTGCTTGCCTATTTATTGTTTTTCAACATAGTTGCCTCAACTTGGTCTATATGTATGCATTGGGTGATTCCTTGCATACATTATTCTTGAGTCCATATATATTCATGCATCAACATTGTCATCATGGTTTTTATCATTGGGGCATTATTTTTGAGTGTTTATTAGATCAGGAGTTCATCCTTACACATATTTTGGCCAAGTATTCATGGTGTTCTATCATAAAGCATGCCATCACATGCTATAATAAAAATTAGCTTCATACAGGTCTACAATAAATGGAGCCATAAAATTTTCTCCTTTACACCTTGGAAAATCCTTCCATTCCACCTTTGATCAAATTAACCCATTGGTCATTCTAGTTGTATCATTACTAATCAGGATGAGTATCTTCTCATTGGTAGGTATAACTGAATCATTCACACTGATCAATCTTATTCCTCTATCCATCTCTTTCATCACTTTTAACCTTCTTATATTTAATCTATATTCTAGGTTATATCTTCAAGTTATGCTTGCTAATCAGCCCTATCTAGGACACAATCGTCTTTGGACAATCTAGGTCCTTTTAATGATTATAACCACCTATGGGAAAATCATTTTTTTGAATTTTATTCTTGATTGTAGCCACCTTTGGGTAAATTAGTATCCCTTTTACATCAATTCATGTAATTATTTACTCATTTGGATTAATCTCAACCACTAGTTAATTCCACCTTTCTTCTCGTTTCTTTTCGAGGGACCATCTATCAACAAATGTGATGGCCATTCCCTCAAGGGGGCATCATCATAGGCTTCCAAAAAACCATTTGGAGCATTTTTATTGATTCATCATATTATTTTTGGCATATAGGCCATTTCTCATTCTTTGAGAAGACGTTTCTTTGCCTATAGTTTGCAACATCTTCCCAAATAGGGGCAAACTATAGACACCTAAAACTGGCCACAAATAACCTCCAATTAGGCTTTTGGCTAATTACCACCCAAAATGCATAATTTGGATTAATAAAAATAAAATGCATTAAATGAGTTGAAACTGACATATTCATGTGTTTATTTTGGCTATGGTATCCCTAAAGGAGGTAATGCAATTTATGGGCTAGTTAAATTTGATTAGTTCATTTCGAGTCAAAATGCCAAATTTGCACCTAGGTGCTCTAGATTGATCTTTCCTATCAAATATCTTGCACAAGACATGTACCTTTGTTATTTGTTTTTGGTAACATCCTAAATGGGAATATGGTTCCAACACATTTGACATTACCTTTAAATTCTAATCTAGTCAAATTTTGGACTAATAATAAGACATTTTGATAAATATCAGTAATTTATGCACAAAATACTTAAACATGCTTAAAAGATAATTAACCCAAATCAAAGCCTAATCAATAATTCCATGTAAAATTGGTGAATCATTATTTTTGGAAATAAATATGGAATATCTGCATCATCAAGTGAACTTATTTCTTAGGAAGACATCCCTAGGCCATAAATATCAGGACTCGTGCCTCATCAATGACTTCCATGATGCCCTCCATGCCTCTTAATTTCCCCTTATTCTAATTCCATGATGAGGATAATTAAAAAATTAATTCTAAAAATTGAATTAATCCTCAACCACACATCTCAATCTTGAGATAGACAATTCAGGTTGATTCTGATCAAATCCAAAAATTTATAAATAAGAGGCCTCACAACATCATTTCTAAGCTTTTTTAATGCAAATTTAGAATTCCAAATTAGTTCCAAAATCTTAAAATAAAATAGAGTTATAATTCCAAAGTGATTCCAAGGCAAGCCAAACCACAAGCCAAAGGTGCCAAGGAGAGATGGAGTTAGCCAAGCTTCCATTGCTAATGACTTCATGAGCACAAGTTGAACAAGCCACTACTACAAAGGCATTTGGAGTATCCAAGGAAGGTGAAGGAATTGTTGTATTGGATTCCTTGATTTTTTGTTGTGTTTGTCATTTACTTTTATTAACTAAGCTTTCCCTAGTGGCTAGGCCTAGAGATGTTATGTTATTAGTGTGTTTATTTCATCTTGTTTTCATTTTAGAACTAACACCATACTAACCATCCTCTTTTGAGTCAAATTACTAGAGCACAATTTTCATCATGGTACTTATCGAAGGTGATATAAGAATGGTTTTCATGACTGGAAAATTTATTTTTCTTTTTTAGTTTTCTAATTTTTTTTAAAAAATTAATTGTATTATATTAATCAAGTTTAGAATTTTTTGATATGCATGATGTTCATACACTTATCAAGATTATCTCCATATTTAAGAGATAATTTATATGCCCTTGATCCATTTTGGAAATGATAACATAGGAACCTGGCTAGTTCAATTAAAATTTTCCTTTATTTTCTTTATATGCACTAGTATTTATTTGATTTTCCTTAAGGAAAATGTCACCAATATAGGATTATCTTCCTTTGAATTTTTTGTTACAGATTTTGTATAGCTATTTTTGATATG
>JARHVA010008287.1:50000-57500 GCA_037957365.1 Torreya grandis
ATAATTCATTTTTTAAACATTTTATTTCTATAGGGTATGCATTGCTTTGATATCGATCAACTAAGCCATACTCATATAAACAATAGTTATTTGAACTTTCTATATTTTAATCTTTTGGGATACCCATTTTGACAAAATATGTGTGGATAAATAGATAGGGTGTTTGTACTTACATTTTTTAGATTAGTCTTATAATAAATTTTGTGAGACATGGGGAGTTTACCAATAGGAAGGAATTTTGGATTTCATATTATTTGCCTAAGCCATTATCAATGATCTTGAAATATGAGTTGAAATGTGTATATTTGGATATGGAGGGAAGATACATAGGATGTATATAATAGGAGGTTTTTTTTGGTTTTGGTGTCATGGATCTATTTAATTCATAAGAATTTTCCATGATAGGGCAATAAGTTTTTTTATGATAACACCATTCCAACATATTAAAATATTGAAAAAATTGAGGATCACTAGGGAAAATGACCTAAATGCATGAATGAGGTAAATTGATACACTCATGAAGGATCGATGTAATGGCCTACATGGCATGAATCCAAGGGTAATAGATAAGGATGTTGTAGGGAAGATAAAGATCAATGACATGTAGCAATGTTTGATGTTTGATATTGATAAAAATAACCATGATAGGAAGCTTGATAGTTCATTCTAATTCCCTCTCTATGTTTTCATATGCCTTAATAATGATACTATTTGGATCTTATGTTATTTTATAATATACATGATGTTTAATCAAGGTTAAAATATAAATGTTTAAACCTGACCCATTATCTACAAGAACCCTTTTCACTTTATGTTTCTTTGATAAAGGGTTCAATGTATGCATGGAGGTTATGTGATGGAATGAAAGGAATCATATCTTTTTTTAATCAAAAGCGAGTTGTTGATTTGAGGAAAAAGTTTCAAAAAGTGTTTGGTATTGAGAGTGGTCTATATGATTGAAATTATTGAATCTTAAAGGGATTTGTATAATATATCTTCATGAATAATTGATATACTAAGAAGGTTCTAGAATGGATATTCAGACATGAGTTTTCTCAAGCTGGTCGATAAGGTTTTACTTACCTTTAAGGGTAGGTATAAGAGGCCTTTATATGGTGATTTTACCTCTCATAGTTTTGATATCATGATATAGGATTTTATTTTTGATCTTGATGGTAGCGATGCATTTTTCCTAATCATTGATAAGACCAACATTTGCATCATAGGAGTGGGCGACAAGGCGGGGGAGGGGGGCGGGGTGGGGGGGGCATGTTGTGATAATGTGATTGGTTTAATTTTTATTTTGAGTCAATGATGGGAAGTACTAGTTTTTTCTAGAAAGAGATCTTGTTATATCCCTAACTACTAATTTTTGGACTTAGAAACACTACCTTTCACTTCAATGTATATATGATCAATTAAATCTTGGACATAATTTTTCAATTTTATGCATCTATTTGTGGAATACCCTTTGATTTTTTTAAATTCATAATATGCATTCTCTTTATACCAAGTGGGATTTGGTTGGTTTTCATCAAAGGGTTTTTGTCACATAAATTAAATCATTTCTTTAATTACTAGCTTGTGAAAGACTACTTCCAGTGATTCTCCTAAGGGAGTATAGGTTTTGTGTTTGAATTTTTTGTTTTGACCCTTGGTAATGATTATGTTGGGGGTATTTTGTATGTGTGTTGAATCAGTTATCATTTCACCATTTATGTTTTATTTTATATTAAATAACTAAGGCTTTTCAATTTTGTTGTGTGGTTGGTGGTATTTATGGAAAATATGATAAGTCATTTAGCAACAAGGGCCTTATTTATTTGAACACTTTTTTTAATAATTTATTTAAAAGTTTTCACAAAATGAAATTGTATTTAAAAATTCACCCCTTAATTTAGTTTTATAATAAATATACTTGTTAGTTATTTTTTGGGAATAATCCATGGAATCTACTAGTTAAACTTTTATATCATTATAAGAATTAATATAAATTATATATATCTCATTGTTTGGAATTATACAAGTCCATCATCATAAGGTCATGTTCTAAGTTAAATGAGAAGTTATTGATAAACCTTTCAAAAAGGTCTATAAATTTCATGATGGAGTATTTAAGGATGCGTAAGAGATAATCTATGGCTTGGCCACCTAGGCTTTGACAAAAAAAAATCTATGTAGAAATCACTATTGGATACTTCATGACAAGACATGAAAAATTATTTGACATGATCATTAGGATCACCTTTTAATTTATACTTGTTAAAATTTGAGGTCTATAAGTAAGAAATAAATGTATCCTAAGCATGTCTTGGTGGAAGCGGTGAGGACATAATTCCTAAAATTCATACTTTTTGTTTTGGATTTGGGTCTTGTCTTTATTGGATGGTTTCATTAATTATCTATCATTATATGGAAAATGACTTGTATTTGAATGGCATGGATTAGGTCAGATCTTAACTTTGGTCTTGATGGATATTTTCAACTAGAATAGATTTACATTGCCAGTATTGACATGGGAAATATGGGGATTGGGGTTTTTATTAGTTGACTCTAAGTTTTCATTATTTTGGTCAATAGAGTTACTAGGAGTTTGGTTCTTCCTACCAATGATATGACTTAGATTATAAGGATTTAAATCTAAAGGAAGTCTGTATCTTATATCTATAAGTTATGAAAAGACCTCATCCTTATAGTCAAATAGGTATTTGCTAACTTGCATTTGGACTTAGTACGATTGAAACAGATCATGACATTCCTCATTATAATAAATTTTGTTAGTGACACAAACTTTACCATCATATTTTATATTATTTTTGGGGACTTTTTCTTATTGATAAAAATGTAAATAATCCTTATTAAATAAGTTTTCTATACTTGTTTATCTATTTAGTAGTGTTTAAAGCCTAGTTATAGGTGTCGTACTTTAAATGTAGGTTTTATTTGGATATGTAGTTTTGGTTTAATTAGTGGCTTATCACAAATTAACACCATAATAAGGACAATCATATGATAGTCAAGTATGAGTTTAATCAAGTAGTGTCCCATAGATAATAACTTGAAAGGTACATTATAGGTGATATTTAGGAATGTTGCATTCTCAACATACTTGATTAAAATCAAAAGTCTTATGCTAGGTTTAAATAGGATTAATTAGGGGAGTAATCTGTATACCTTTTGATATTATAATTCCTAATTCTATGAGAAAATGGTTTCTTTAAATCATGTATTGATTGTCAAATCCACCTCACGTCACCTAGGGGTTAACTAGGATTAGTTAATAAAAATAGTTGAAATTGAAGTATTTAAATTATACCTACACATAGACTTTAGTTTAACACTTGATGATAAAATAGAAGGTTGTTAAAGCCCCTAGAAATTTTTTAAAAAAAACTCAATATTATTTTTGATTTCCTTGTTTGATTTTTAGCATGAGGAAATATCATACAAGTTTGAATTGGGTTACACAAGAGATACAAGTAAATAAATCATTTATTATTCTCCATAATGTATTTTAGCCAAAGAGAAGAGCATACACAATTTTAGTTGTGAAAAAAAAATATATGTATATATATAATCAAGAAGGAATGAATTATTTCAAAACTTAATGCTAAAAATGCAAACATTATTTTTTAGGGTGCAAAAATAGATAGTTAAAATCACATTAAAAACACCTACACACATAAAAAAATGTGGATTTTTTAATGAAAACATTGTTCTTAAGGAAAAAATATATGAAACTCAGTGTGGAAACACTTCCTAATAGTATAAATAAAATGAGATAAGAAAACAAGGAAAAAGTTAAGAATTTCATTTAAATAGTCAATAAATTATTTATAAATTACAATAAAACCCATTAAAGACTATAATCTGCTAGTAAAATTCTTGAATTTTTTTGAAAATGGATGGAAAGTAGATAGGGAACATGTCCCACTAGGTGTGACAAAATGTGAATGAAGAATTTTAGAGATAGAACTAGGAATTAAAAGTAGAAACTTCTATTCTAAATCCAATATAAACCTTAGATTGAGAACAAAGGGACCAAACAACATACACAACTCATCTCTACTTACCAAGCATGTGAATATCCCTTTGTTGTCAATGATATGATAAACACTTCTTGATGTTTGGTTTCTCATGAGACTTATATCCAAGAACTCCAATAATGTATACCTTTGATCATGTGATTGTAAGATTACAACATTAAAATATGACTTATAGATGATAATTTAACTAATGTGTGATTCATAATTATTATCATGATTGTGATTGGCATCAAATGGAAGAGGATGGGCCTATTTATATTTTTATAATGAGAAAATGGATGGCTAAGATAGATCAATTTTTTTTTGAATTATTTGATTTTAGCTGGCCAAATTGTTATTTGCATTCAATTGGGAAGATTGATTACTCAATGAGTTAAAAAATTAGGTAATTTGGTTGAGTGGTTTAATAAGCTAATAAAATGAATTAATGAAGTTGGTTGAATGTTTTTAAGAGATTTGAAAAATTCCATGAATCATTCTAGGTGGTTGGGTGACTCATTGAGTTAGTTAAATGTTTCACAAAATTGGTTGGATGACTCATTTAGGAGGTTGAGAGAATTAGGGAGGTGGTTTTTAGCTTGAGATTTTAGGAAATTGATTTGTTTTATTTATTTATTAGTTATAATTATGTGTTCATGAGAGTAATTAGAGATGAATTAGTTATTTAATTTTGATTAATAAATTAATTAAATATAGGGGTAATGTTAGCGGACTTAACAAAAGGTCATGGGGATGGTTTAATTATTTCATAGGGTAATGGAAAGGAATTCTAATGTTAGAGTTGGATTATCTAGGATGAATGATGAATAAAATGAAGACATATTAGTAATGAAGCTAGGGTGATAGAATTAGGGTGTCTATGAAATCTTTAAATTTAACAACAAAATACATGATTTGGTTGTAGTTGGGTTAACCTCACATTTATAATAATTGTGAGAAAAGAGTGATTTATTAGGCATTACACTCACCAAAATATTTATCAACATAGAAAAAGGTCATTCGCAACCCAAACTAAGTAAATTTTATATGGGTTGTATGGTAAAGTTGGTCCCTTTGCTAAGGCTGAGAAGCATGTAAAAAATGTCATTTGGATAATCCCACAAAAAAAATATATAATTAAAATTATTAGAAGTATTTAACTTCAAATTAAAATACATGTTCATGTTGTGATTTGGCTAATCCCACATTGACAATAATTTTGATACAAAGCTGATTTATTAGGCACTACACTCACTACAAGATTTTTTAATGGGAAAAGAGGTTAGAGGGCAAGAAGCCCAAGTGATAAATCACATTTATTCACCAAAATCATTATAAATGTTTAGGATAATTTGGGTGATGACTTAAACATATATGAGTAAAAATCCCACAAAAATTAATATAACATATCATATACCAAATTAATACACACACACACACACACACACACACACACACACACACACACACACACACACACACACACACACACACACACACAAACACACACATTGTTGGGATAAAAATAACAGAAGCACACAATTGATTACCAAGCAACTTAATATGCAGAAATAACCAGAATCAACAAGTAACTAGAATTCAAAAATAACACATGATATGAGAGACAATACACAACTTGTATTAATACTCATACAGAAAAGAATATAATAAAGAAGATGCTACTTCTTCTCCACCACCTCTTCAGAGGCTTCCCACACCTCAAGTGAACATTAATTCTCTCCTCAAAGCTCTCTCTCTTAGGTCCCAACTCAAACATAGAGTTGGCGTTCACCTCCAACTAGCCAGTATCCACTACTGCCAGTTATCTAGTACTCCACACACACCACAAGTGCTCCACATAGCACTCCACAAGTACTCAATGTATTCCAAGTAGATCTCCCCTGAACCTGCAACAACCTGTACCTCAATAGACCTTACTTATGGAAGGATCTTCCTTGCCTTGCTCTTTGCTCTCTAAGTACACACCTGTACTCCAAGTAGATCCCACCTGATCTTACTCCCTGTTGTGTTGCTATCCTCTCTGATCTTGTACACCTGCAAATCAATCTAGTTCTGCACACCTGTGAACTTTGACCTTGCACACACATATACCTATAGATCAATGATCTTACTTACCATGTAGATCTCCTAAAGTAGCCATGCTCACCTGATGACCAAGATCATACATACATGAAGAACCCTACTGATTCTCCAATCTAGCACCCACCTTGGTACTACTATGGAACTAGGAGGAACACCCTTGCTCACCTCACACATAGAAGAAGCAAACTTTGCTCAACTCAAACTAGTACACCTTATAATACAATCCTTGAGTCTATTATATAGATCTCATCCAGACAATAATTAGACATCTAATTATAATAATTAGATCTACAACTCTCAGTCTAAAATTGGTTCTCAACATGCAAACTCTTGATTCGTTAGCTAACTACCCATAACATCTGTAGTCCGAACCACACAGGTGACTGACGCCAGCCCCTATCTGCCTAGGGGGTGCCAACGCTGGCCGACTTCTGACCGATGTCAGTTGCTTCCTATCTCTTCCCTACCAACATTGGTTGGCCTAACTAATGTCAGTGCCTGACACACTCAGCAACTATCCTAAAACCTCCTCCTCTATTTGTATCAGTGAAGCTTTTAGCTCCACAACCTAACAATCTCCCACTTGGAGATAAACAACTACACTATACCTATACCTGTACTCTATCTAATCTATTTCTTGGCTTATATCCCTCTTCAAGATCAATCTTGAAGACAACCCACCATGCAACCTGTGGTGCACCTCCTATCATTTGAGTACCCTGCCACATCTGAACCTATAAACCCATGTAGTAAAGTCCTGACCATGCATGTATACCTGTTACTGGTCCCTCTCAAATAGCTGAGAACCCACTTCCCCGAATTGGCTCCTAACTCTCTGACAACACCCACTACTTGGGCAAACTCAAGTCTATACTAGACCTCATGTGATTTCAGACACTAAACTATCTAGCCCTTAGTATGCTTTAGCTCTGCATCCTAAACCTTGCCAACACCTGATTCACATCAGCTCCCACTGGAGACAAAATCAACTTGTGATCTCCATGTCTCCCATGCCAAAGAATTTTGCTGCTCCAAATTCTTTATAGCAAACCACTGAACTAATCTTACCCTTAGCTCAGCAAAACCCTATATGTACAAACTTGCTAGCAAACATACCATCCACATACAGTAATAGAATGATGTCATGACTCATCATCCACCTCATAAGACAAACCACAGTAGTTACCCTGACATTGACTAAAGCCATGCTTTGTCTTCCACCTGTCAAAACATGTACCACTATCCTGCAGCTCCTCAAGACCATATGACTTGGTCTTCTATCTCACGTGTCCATTCTCTCTATTCTTCAACTAAGGTATCCATTTGTCTCTATGCTTTCATACCTACTGGCAACCCTACCAAACTCCCATTT